>KZ451988.1:663288-685554 GCA_002786265.1 Apostasia shenzhenica
CATACTTAAGTTATGTTTTAACTTAAATAAAGTTCATAGGAATAAAATCTAACTCTCGGTGCACCGTAACTTAAATCTTACATGTTAAAAACTATTTAAATCTATTATTTATGTAGAATATTTTAAATCTAATCGTTAGATACTCATCTTAACGATTAGATTTAATTTAAGATACAAAAGGGGTTAGATTTTATTCCTATGAACCTTATTTAAGTTAAAACATAACTTAAGTATGATTTACTTAAATAAAATGTAAAAAAAATTTAACTAGGGTGTGTTGGTTGTAAAATTAAAATAAATAAGTGTGTGTCATGTAATATTTAACTTTAGAGTATCTAATAAATAAATATTGAAGTTTTTTGTGTCATACGAGTAAAAACCCCTAGTTTTAAATTACGAATTTGCAAGTAAATTATTAGGTCTGGGCAGTTACCAGCTTTGCATTTTCGCTAACCAATGAGATTACGCCACATGTTCCTTGCAATTTAACGCATAGACGTTATTTTGCGTGAGGACTAAATCAGGATCAAAATAATACTAATTTAAATAATAATAATAATAAATAAAATTTTTTAATTATTTTACTCAAATTTTAATATAAAAAATATTATTTTATTTCACATACTCAATAATTTTCAATAAAAAAAATTAATTTTATTTTACATCCTAGATCAAAATACTCGATTCGAACATTTTGGTTTAGGATATGAAATAAAGTATATGTTTTTATTAAAAATTATTGAGTATGTGAAGTAAAATAATATTTTTTTATATTAAAATTTGTGTAGAATAATTAAAAAAAATTTATTTATTATTATTATTGTTGTTTTTTAAATTAATATCACTTTGGTCATGATTTGGTCCTTACGCCAAACAGGTAGGCTACAAAATAAAAAATAATTTTCAACTGGCATTTTTTAAATTTTGAATTGATTTGATTTAATTTATTTTTTTCAAATGATATTTCATTCAATATTATCTTGATGTTATATTATATTATCTAGAGAAAGTAATTATTTAATTTAATGATATCTATAAATAATTTTTTATTAGATTATAAAATTATTAATAAAAAAATAACATCTAGATGCCATAAACATAACAACAAGATAACAACGAACTAAACGTCCCCTTCGAGTGGTTAACTAGAACTGTAAATAAATCGAGCAGAGCCGAGTTTAGCTATGTTGTTGTTTGAGGTCACTCTAAATTCCAAATTTCAATGTTTAAACTGTTTATGAATGAATCAAGCATTTGACTACCATTCGTGTACAATAAGAACAAGCTCGACTTTAATTTGAGCTATTTCACATAGGGGTGGCAATATATGACTCGACTCGAACTTGAACTGAAATTTTCAAATATGGGTCATAAATTTTGATTCGTTTTATTAAATGGGTCTGATTCAGATTGGGCATAATCGGATCTGGTCGGATTTAGGTTGGCATTTATCAAAAAATATTCTATAATCGAGTTAAGTCGACCCCCCAATCCAACTAATTCATTAATCAGGTCGGATTTGAGTCATGAATTTTGACCATTTAATAATTGGCCATCATTATATGCATAATTATTTATAATTAATTGATTTAAAAATATATAATAATGTTATAAAAATATTAATTAAACTGCTGCTCCAATATGTTATTTAGATGTCAGCAAAAATAAAACTACTGCTAGATGAAATCTCATATATGAAAAAAAATCAATGATAAGAAGGAACTAATAGAAATTTGAATAATGATGGAGACTAAATTTTAAAAGATAAATTATTTTTTAGACTTCAAATTCTATTAATTCGTTATGATAAATTATTTTTTATAATAAAAATTAATTTTTTATTATATATCATTTATTTTTTTATTTGTTTTAGATCAACATAATTTTTTTCATCTTATTTAAAAATTAGGTGAGACAATTTACGCCTAAAATCTAACCGTACTTAAATAAGCTCCGGTCCTAATAAAATAAAAAAGTGCATTATATCGAAATGCACACTTTAATATAAAAATTTTATTTTATTTCATATTTTATATAATTTTAATATATTTTTAATAAAAAAATTTTCAATACAATTAATTATTAACTTTATCTTTTACATTAAATAATTTTTAGAATAATTTGCATTTAGCTCTTGAGGTTAGAAGAACACTGTAAATTAGTCCTAATTTTTTAAAGAACTTTGATTTGGGCGCTTGAAGTTATAATCTCGATTTCAGAATCTTATCATTTTAAATTAAAAAAATAAAATTTAATTATTTTTAACTAGTTTAAATTATTTATATATTTTAATGGACCATTGCACTACTCTATTCTTACATTTTTAAAAATTTAATAAAAATTTAAAATTAAATTTCTCACTTTGCTTTCTCTACATTAAAAATTAAAATTAAAAATATTAATATTAATATTTATTTCAAAACTATATTGTAAAAAACCTTAAAATTAATAAATATAAATAATCTTACAATATATTTGTAAAAAAAATTAATAATCATGTCTTAATTAGGACTAAAATTATAAAATTTTTGCAATCTCAAGAATTTAAATTGAAATTTTTGAAAAGTTGAGACTAATTAGAATTGCTTTCAGACCTCAGGGGGCTAGATGCAATTTACTCTAATTTTTAATATATATATATATATATAATTGTCCATTGGTGCAGTTTAAGAAAATAATAGTCCATGGGCGCAGTTTAAACAAATCTATCTTTTCTCCCCCATTTTGTTGAATCTCCATGAAAAACTTGGGCGTCCCTTATCCGCTCGATTGAAAAAAAAAAATCCCTTTTTTCCTTTGAAATGTTCATTTCCGCTTTCCGCCGCCTTATCTCCCTCTCTAATGTCGATAGCTTCTTCCTTCCCTTGCATCAAAATCAAAACCTCTCCTGCTCCTTATGCAAAGCCATGCCTTACAGTTAGGAGCTCCAAAGCAGAAGGTCCACTGAGACGACCGTCTGCTCCTTCTCTTTCCCCTCCCCCGTCCCTGACCACCACCCGTCCAACGAAGCCGGCGGTTCCTTCCGTCGACTCTCCGTTGCCGCCTCCGGCGGCTGGGGAGGCGAAGGGGGTGGTGACGCTGGAGTACCAGAGGAGGATTGCGAAGGAGCTGCAGGACTACTTCCGGCAGAAGAAGCTCGAGGAGGCAGACCAAGGCCCCTTTTTTGGTTTCACAGGGAAGAATGAGATCACCAATGGGAGGTAATTGGATTCTTATTTCTCTTTTAATGTTGTTTTCATGAGGAATTTGCTTGTAAGTACTGCTGCATGCTCCCAATTTGGTTCATGATTAGCATATGTAATGGTCAATAATTCTAAGGGAGTGTTTGTTTCAATGTTATCTTGATATTTTTGTTATCTGTGAATATCTTATAGATATTCATATTATCTCTAAATTAACTTTTGTTTAATTTAATATTATTATATTAAAAAATACTAATAAAAAATCAATCCCAGTCTCACCTTCCTCCATCATAAATATGCAAGGTCATTTTCTATAATTTCTCTCCATATCTTTTTTAGTATTCCTCTTCTTTTTATATAAATAAAATTCAATAATTCAACTTTCCTTATTAGACTTTCTATCCCTCAAGATGAGGGATGAGTGCATCTGTAAAAAAGTTAGAGTAGTTTTAATTGAAGATAAGTTCAAGAATTATCATTTTAGATGGTTTAGAAAAACTTATAAAATTTATCTTTCATTCAAAATGAAATTTTTTTTATCATATAACACATTAGATGTATTTATGTATTTAATATATCATGTTTGGATCATGCTAATAACATCAGCATATGTTAAATCGTCAATTTATATAATTGAATCAAGGTATCCAAACCGCCTACTCTTCTTAATAATTTAATTGTTAATTGTCACACTCCCAATCTTAGTGTTTCTATCTTTACTAAGTTTGGGCTCTATATATTCGATATTAGATCTATTAGGACAAAAATTTTAAAATTTTAAGGTATTCGTTTATAGCTTGAGTTTCATCTTAACCTTATCTTTAGACTTGTTAATAAAAAGAATATTGTCACAAAAATTCAGAGGATTGTTGAACTAGTAATATGTGCTTCCTTTTGGTTGCATGGATCTTCTTTCTTCACCGATATTATGTCTTTTTCATTTTGATGGAGTTGTCATTTGAGTAGTGCAGTTGGTTCTAAAGTCATATCTATTTAACCCAGCCAAACACCAATTTCACCCCTCTTTCCTAACCTGGTTACTTAACTGTCCTGCTCTGGCTTTCCCCTGCTAACCCTAACAGAGTTGCAAGTTGGGCTATCTTCAATGGTTTCTTTTCTCTTCCCATTTTTTACCCACCACTAGTGTGATTTCATTCTCTTGCCTTTGCCTTACATAATGGGGAGTCTTCTCTTCCTCTCAACCTTTGGACGTCGGTACTACTATTCCTTCTTCCTTCTGGTGATAGTTTTATACTTCTTCAATGCTTTACTTTGTTGCACCATGGGATTCATGATTTTTTTCATGATGATTTTCTTTATGGAACCTAAATAATGCTTGATTTATGGACAACAAGATTCAACTTTTTTTTTTCTTTTTCATGGATTTTTGCGGCTGATTACAACCTTAATAAGCTTATTAGAGGATGACAAGGTGATGTTGTTGCTAACCATTCATGATGGAATTTTACTTTTTTTTCTGATATGTTTGTGCATTTGATTGTTGAATCCTAACCAGCATATTAAAGAATGGCAAGGTGATGTTGCTACTAACCATTCACTCTAAATTGCCTTTCATAGTTTCATGAAAACATTGACATTTGCAATTTTTGTTTTTTAAAATTATTTGTATTTTATATTATGTATTTATTATGTTAATAAGTTATCAAGTTTTATAATGATAAAATAATAATCGAACCTAGTTTACCAACCAAATGCATATTCATATTAACTCTAACAAATCTAGATTATCAAACAAACATAAATTTCTAGCCCACTAACCAGGTTATACTAACTCCAAGTAAGTTAACACAACCAAGTACTAAATAGGCCCTTAGTCCTAGCCTTGAGCTGCACAGGGTTGTTTGGGGTAGTTCAAACTCTATAGTGTTTAGGTCGGCCATGGAGGGATCCTTGGTGCTGCCTTCTAGCAAATGGCCAATGCTATTCCCAGCATCGCTTCTACTTGCATCAAGCGTTTCCTCCTCCACATTATTAGCCTAGCACTTTGCCTTAAGAATAGCATCAACCATAGTGGCCAGGTCTTCCTCCCCTTTTCAAGTGTCATCGGAGATCAATGATGCCGTCTGCCTTTTCCACCTCCATGCAGTTCTGTTGTGGCATGTAATCCGCATTCGTTCCAGCATTGTTATCATTCGGGTCACTGTTGTCGTTGTTGGGTGTCCAAGGGTTGTAAACTGCGACGATGGATAAGACCCTACTGGTGGAGCCTCTAGCTTTAGTAGATGGTCCATTGCTTCCATCATCAATGACCAGTGGGCATTCATCTGCTCGAGTTCTCTTGTCGCCAACTTGTCGTCCAAAACGCAACCCTGAAGAACTGAGACCCTTCCAATCACTGGGACTGTGACTTGGAGTATTTGATTACACTATAGTCTCAAACTTATCACTCTTCTAATTCCACTCTATAATCCCAAAGGTAATCATATTCATGGTTTTGGTAGTGATCCTCATCATTATTCATGTCCAACATGAAACTTTTACTTATGAAAATCTGTTTATTTGAATTGATTAGTATAGGTGTAATCTTATTGAACTTAGTTAAACAAATTTTTGCACCAATATCAGTTTTCTTGTTATATATATCCCCAACTAAATGAGCTTGGAAGTAGATGAAGTTTGAACATATTCACTTGCCTTTATCACATCCATTCAGCCCATTTCTTTGTTTATAAATTTATGTATGCTCTAATTTCTATTATATTAAGGAAAAATTTACATTTGTCACCTTCAAAAAGCCTTTTTTACAGGTAGCACCCCCTAAGTTTAATATTTACAAACGAAACCCTTTATTTTTACAGGCAGGCAGCACCTCCATTTTAACTTCTATTTGGGGTTGTTGCTTGTAAATATTAGACTTCGGGGTACCACTTATAAAAAAAAGTTTTTTTTGGAAGTAACAGATGTAAATTTCCTTATATTAAAATGAACTCCAAAATTCATTCAAGTTTATGACTTCATATATCTATTTGATACCTTAGTTTATATTCCTTACATCTTGTGAATAAATAAACTCATGATCAGGTATATGGCAATCCATGCTTTGGGTCCTTGAGGTTAATGGTTATTACATACAGTTCCCTGTTTTTTTTATCAGTCAAGTTCATCAAACTTCTTCATTTTATGTAGCTGTTGAATCCTGAGTCCTCATTTTCTGCAGATGGGCAATGTTTGGCTTTGCTGTGGGTCTTCTAACTGAGTACGCTACTGCATCAGACTTTGTCCAGCAAATTAAGATCTTAGCTTCCAATTTTGGAATTGTGGATTTAGATTGAATATGTTGTTTCTCTCATTGTTTATCGTCTTCCTCCATGTGACTGCATTCTTCTTTCCACCTATCTATTTAGATTAAATGCAACTGCTAAGATGTTTCATTGTAACTTGAATGAGGAAAAATCTTGTATATGAGTTTATCTACTGCTTGATATTTCTATCATGTGTCTCTTTTCAGATTATAATAAGTTTCATTGACTTTTGAAGCTTATTATGTAACCTGTTTGATGATAAAAAAGGAAACTTTATGCTTATTGAACCTCAAAGTTGCAACTTAATTCAAATTAGTAAAGTTTTAATATGAATTTAAATGAGAGTCGTATATTGTGATATAGATTAGAGCGGCACATCAATCCCGACTGTTCATGTGGCACGTTCAATCAATGGTGCACTTGAGGAGGGCTCGAGTGAGTGGGTTACCATTGTGAGTGATGTTGTTATGTGACGCCCGTAGCCGAAGAGGGCGGGGAGTGATCGTCGGGTGATGTACTAAGAGAAAGAAATCATTGAGGCAAAGTGCGGCTCCTGGTAAATTTTTTGGTCGAATAATGAGTGGTGAAAGTGGCACAGGAATGAATCGTCCCACATCAGAAAGGGAGAAAAATCCTGAGCTGTATAAGTAGATAACATGATCTCAAATAGTAGATGCCCTTTTGAGGTAAAATCGTGAGACTAATGATAAAAAATTTCATAGTTAAGCGTGATTGGGCTAGAGTAGCACTGGGATGGGGGTGACCTCCTGAGAAATGCTTAGTTTTTCTAAAGCCAAAACGAACAATCCCTCTACATTGGGATCACAGAATGTTACATGTTAGGTCTAGGGTTGTGTTAACAACCAGATCTCAATCCAAGCTAGGTCTGGCTCATTTGCTACGATTCAAGCAAGATTAAATTTTTGATCTTTTAGTCAAATCTTGTATATAAATATATTTGTTTATTCAATCAGTTTAAACTGTGATCATTCGTCTTGATCTAATGTTTAAAAATAAAAACAAAAAAAATAATCTGTAATAAATATGATTTCAATAAAAATTATAGATAAAATTCTAAAGAAGTAAAAAATTAATATGCTAAATCCAGTTACATGTATAAATATATATAAATAATATTTTTATTTTAAAATTGATCCGATTTCGAGTCATTTCGATCTAATTTTATGTTAGTTTAAAATTGGATTGATAAAAATTGTCATAAAAATGACTCATTAATTGACTCGTTTGGATCGAGTTGAACTCAATTTAATCTAAAATTTGATTAAATTTAAAGTGATCTTTGAGCAAAATTAATCATCAATGAGATAAGATTTTTACATGGGATTCACGAGTGAGCTAAGGCGGGCTCATTAAATTTCTTTGACCGAAGAGCTGCTCAAAAATGGATGACTGTTGACCGTTGATCAAGCATGGCGGGCGATAATCTAGTCCATTAAATAATCAAATAACACGTGTCGGAATCCCATTGGTCAAGTTCATCCTATAAATCTCCTTGATCCCAAGCATGCCCCGTTGCCTTCTTCAGTTGCTTCTTTGGAGATCATGGCCTCAACCAAAGTTCAAGTTCTGCTCCTGACCTACGTTTTGATGGCTGTGATCCTCCATCCATTGGTATGCCAGAGCTCGTCTACGGCAATGATCGTGTCGGACGTCATGACGAGCGACGGTACTTCTACTTTCTCTTTCATTTTTTCCGAAATTTTTTTGATAAAAATATATTTTTTATTATTAATTATGGATTTTATTTAATATGTGAAATATTGCAGGAAAGACTATTGATCAAGGGATAGCTTATATGCTGATGATCTTAACCCTCATGGTGACATATCTTGTTCACTGATCACTAATTAATGATTTTTTTTTGGAGTTTTTTCATACAGGGCATGAAATCTATACGAAATTACGCATTTTACCATCAATTCGTAAATATTATCATTATCATATCATATTCATTTATAGGCTCTGATTGATCATTATAACAGCTCTGTGAAATATGTAAATGTAAAATATTTAAATGAATATGGTGTGATAGTGGTAATTTTTACGAATTGATGGTGAAATGCGTAATTTCGTGTAAATTTCATGTCCTGTATGTAAAAACTCTTTTTTTTTAAGAATTTGTATCATTTCATAAATTCTTTTTAAGGATGAAATTGTACAAAATTTTCTTATTGTCTTTTGTGAAAAATGTAATGTTTTCATATTTCTATATATATACGATTGAGTATACTTCATTAGCATTCATAAAATTTTGTATTAATATACATTTTTAATGTTACACTTAAGCCATCTAACTTATGTCGTGTTCTATTCAAAACTTTCGTATTATTATAAGATATCATAATATATTTAATTAAGGGTGTGCAAAATACCTTAAATTAAAAACTTATTTGTATTTTCTCATTCAAATTTGATTCGTAAAATTGATTTAACTCATAATCAACTCAATATCTATATAATGATATATATATGGGCTTTCTTGCCAAAAGGACCACAAAAGTATTATAAGATATTTTATGTTTATAAATATGTTAAATAAAATATATATAGAAAATATGTATTTGTAAATATATATTAATTCATATAATTTTGACTAAAAAATTATATATGATATGTATTATATTTAAAATAAATATTTAAAGAAAAAAATAAGATTAATTATGAAACTCCATTCAATAAAAAATTAATTTGAAATTAAATAAATTTTAGACAACTTAATTCGAACTCAACTTAAACTCGTAGACTCATTCAAAAATCTCAAATTTGAGTTAAGATAAACTCGGAGTTAATTAAAAAGTTTTATGTGATACTATTGTATATCTAAACATTATCACATATAAATTTTAATTGACTTTAATATTTCTTTTATTAATTTTTCGGTAGGAAATCATTTATTATGCAGAACTGCTCATATTGATGTAATGCGAAATAGGCCTGGCTTGGTAGGGCGTAACAAACCTAAATTTTTTTAAAAAAATATTTTTATTAATATTTATATATAATACAAAATAAAAAATATATATAATTTTATTAATATTTATATTTATTTAACATATATATAAATTAAATATTAAAAATTAATTTTATTATGCATTATATATAAATCTCAAACTTTAAGCCCTTAATTAGCAATAGGCTAAAAGATATAGCTCATTTCAGCTATCACTAAAATTTTAAATTTATTTTTAAAAATTTTAAAAATTATTTTATATCTTATTATATACATTTAAAATTTTTACATCAAATATAATTTTTAATATGATTAACTCACTTTATTTTACATTTACATATTTTTCTAAAATTTTTCAGAAAGATTTTTCAAATTATCTTTTTTTCTCCAATCAAGCCAATTCTAAATTTTTATTTTATTTTATATCATATACTTTAATAAAAAAATTAAATTTATTTTATATTCAATACAATATTTAATAATAAAGATGTATTTACATATTATATAAATTTTATTATATTAAACCTATTTTTAAGTATACATCATTCTATTGTTTAAATTTTATAAAGAAAGTAATATATAAATAATATATATATTACTTTTTTATAATTGTAAATCTATTAAATAATAAAATAATTTTATTTCACTAGCATTACAACATTTTATTCTCCTTTTGTATTTCAGAAAAAAAAATATTTTCAAAACATATTCCAGCTTAACTTGAATAGGGCTGTAAATGAACCAAGTTGAACAGAATACTGATCTATTCAAATTCATATTCATTTATTAAAATCAAGTTTGAACTTGAGCTTGCCTCATTGACATTTAAGACGTCTTTGGTGTGAAGCCCGTGATCGAAGATGGCGGCGAGTGATGTCCCAGAGAAGTGAATCACTGCGTAAAATGTGATTCTTGCTAGGCATTATAAATAGTGATGAGATGAGCACAGAAATGAATCATTTCACTCGAAAAAGGAGGGAGATCTTGAGTTATATAAGCAGATAATGTGATCTCAAATAATAGACGTGCTTTTTTAGGAAAAACCATGAAGCTAATAATTGAAAACTTTATAATTAAGCATACTTGAAATATATTAGTACTGTGATGGGTAACTTCTCAGAAAACACTCAAGTCACGCAGTTCCAAAGTCAAAGCGGACAATATCTTTATATTTGAATTACTGAATGTTACAATATAATATCAGAACTGACCTTCTATGATACGATATAATTTGAGAACGAACCAGAATGTAGTAGTGGCCAAAGAGGGTAAAGAGTGATCGCTAAGTGATATTATTCACTAGAGTAAAGTTCAGCTCTTACAGGTTTTAAAACCAACAAATAATAGTGAGAGGGGCATAAGAATGAATCATCCTATATCAAAAATGAATGAGAAATTCTGAACTGTATAAATAGATAATTTAATCCTAAGTAGTAGAGATATTTTTTAGAACAAAAACTGTGGAGTTAATGATAAGAAACTCCATAGTTAAGTATATATGGGTTGAACTAGTACTGGAATGGGTAACTTTCCGGAAAATACTCATATCACGTAGTTCTCTAAAATCAAAACGGATGTTACTTCTACATTTGGATCACGAAATATTATACTTGAGCTTAACTTATATAGTTTACGAATAAGCTCACTAATGTGTTTATGAATAAGTTTATATATATTTGAGTTTACAAACATGAAAACTATAATAAGCTCTAATATATTAAAGATATTAATGTGTTTATTATGATTCATAATTTTTTTCTTATTAATAAATAATATATACTAAAATATTTAAAATGAACATATATTAAGGTCTAAAAAAGCCTGAGATTGAGCTTTATAATTAAGTATATTCATGAGCTATATATCAATAATTCATAAATATTAGCAAATATAATAAATTGAGCTTTTAATACCATGTTTAAATTTATTTATTTATCAAGTTTAGTTCTTGATTATCTTTAAGGGCCCTGTTTGATGTAAGTATTAAAATCAGGATTAAAATAGTACTAGTTTGAAAAATAATAATAATAATAAATAAATAAAAATTTATCATTCTACACAAAATATTATTTTGTTTCACATTCTCAATAATTTTTAATAAAAATATTAATTTTATTTTACATCCTAGACCAAAATACTAAAATCGAGTATTTTGGTTCAGGATGTGAAATAAAGTTGATATTTTTATTGAAAATTATTGAGTATGAAAAATTAAAATAATTTTTTTATATTTAAATTTGTGTACAATGATTAAAAAAAATATTATTTATTATTACTATTGTTGTTTTTCAAATTAGTACCATTTTGGTCTTGATTTTAGTTCCCGCGCCAAAACAGAAGTTTAGTATTATATCATGTAATATAAATATTATTTTTTTAATTTAATTTTATAAATTTTTTAAAAAATTATTTATAAATATTATTAAATTAAATAATTATTTTTTTATAATATAATATAATATAATATCAAAATAATAAGCTTCATCCAATGCTTGGTTATTATTTGAGCTGAGGAATCCAAAATCTCGCAAATCGCAAGTCGCCGGTCGTCACCACGCTACTACGATGGTGAAACGGTGAATCTCTTTCCTCCTCCCGACTCCACGTTCACTTCCCACCTCTGTGAATTCTCCGTGCTGCTTCAATGGAGGCCGAAACCCTTCCTTCTGATCGAATCCAAAGAGCAATCGAGGAACTTGAACTCCAGAAAGCTTTAATCACTAACTGCGCCATACAATGGAAAACCCTATCCGACCACTACTCCTCCCTCAAGAAAACCTTAGCCGAGCGGGCGGAGTCCCTCGATTCGAAGCTCGATGCCCTTGAATCCGAGACTAAACAAGCCCTTGATTCCATCGAACGGCGGGAGTCTTCACTCCCTGAGCGCGAGTCATCCGCTGCTGGGTTTATCGCGGAGCGCCGGGATTCCGTCGTCGATGAGATGGAGAGCCAGGAAGACAAACTCCCTGGCGACCTCCAGGGCTTCCTCAGCTGGTACTGTCGCCGGATGGACTCCGCTGCTCTATGGCGGTTCATGGTTTCCCGACGCAAGGAACTTGCGGCTCTCAGGCGGGAGATCTCCGGCGCAGTGGCTCAATCGCTCGATCCGCCTCGGCTGGTGCTCGACGCTATCGAGGATTTTTTGAGTCAGCCGGACGCCATTGTTGCTGGAGGCGGCTGTGAGAGGTGCTGGGCCGTGGGCATGCTGGTTTGGAGTCTGCTTGAATCGGAAGGGAGGAAGGCTTCGCAGGTTGCGAGTAGTATTCGGGAAAGGGCAGCTTCGGTGGCAAAGAGTTGGTTGGCGAAGCACGAGGAGAAGAAGGGGAACGGAGATATAGAGGAAGGAGGAACGGGGGAAGGGGGTAAGGAGGAGACGGAAAGTCCAGAGGGGAGGACATTTTTACAGATGGTAGTGGCATTTGGCCTGAGGTCGATGTTTGAGGATGAATTCTTGATTAAAATGGTTGTTCAGAATGCATCGAGGAAGGAGGTGGCGAAGCTTGCTGTCGGGCTAGAGTTCGGGGAGAAGATGGAAGGTATGAAATTCTAAACTATGCCATAAGATAAAATACTGGATTATAGAAAAGCTTCAAACTTTACTGCACTTGGCCGGAAATTATATCGAGGTTCTAGTTTTCTGGTATTGTTTGGTTGGAATTATGATCCACAACCTTACATTTAAGTCCATGTTTGAAGCTAGGATTCCCCGTAACTACATGAGATTGAATTCAATATTTATTCCCAACTCTTTATCTAGTTTCTTGCTTTGACACCGAGCTATATGGTATTTTCTGACCTATTATCAGGAAACTCTTGCAGTGGAATGGGTTTAACTCAGATTTAACTTCACCAATAGTCGAAAACTAGGTATCAGACTTATTACAATATCATTATCAACCAAAGAGAGCTCTCACTTTAATTCCAAAATAAAGCTTAAGCATTTAAGCTACAGTATAAGGAAGCATATTTGGTAACGTCTATAAGTTGGCTTACACCATGCTGTCCACCAAACAGAAATTTTCCAAGTTGATTAAGTTAATCCAACAGACCCTCCCTAAGCCACTTAAACTGGCCTTAAGTGGTTTAATCTTAATTCCTAAGCAACTGAGAGTGGTGGAAAACAGGTTAGCGGGTCAGTTTTGGCCCAAACCTGAATTGGATCCCACCCGATTAATGAATGTGTCAAAGTAAATGATCTAAACCTTATCTGATTATTTGTTTGTTCTACTCGAACCTAATCCAATTAATAAATGAGCCAGTCAACCTGTAAACAGCCTGTTTATTGGACATATGACAATCTTTTATTTGACTGACCTAAACTTGACCCTACTTAAATGTATGCAATCCGAACTTAATCCATTTAATAAATAGGTCAAATTTATAATATGAACACTAACCTGATTAATAATTGGTTTACCCATACCTAGAATTCTTGGGTCAGTTTCGCATGTTTGGTTAGTTTTGCCACCTCTAATTGACTATCCTTCCCAACAAATACTAAACCTTACAAATCTTACAAACTGCCTTCTCAGGCTTATGGATCACTATTTGGTTTTATTATTAAGTCAAAATGATCACAGACGTAACTCCTTTTGACACAACACCATTAACTGGTGATGATGGTGTTTGATGATTGGATAGACGAGCCAAATTCATGCTTGCTCCTTCCTGTTGGTGGCTTACTCTTTTTGATGATGTTCTAGGTCGGAGCTCTCATCAAAATCTTTGAGTTCGACGATGTTGTGTCAATGCGGATCATGGTCTTGGAGAAGTTGACAAGACGATGAATATGTGCTACCATAATGAGTAATGAAATTTAGAGAGAGCGGAGAGAAGTTTTACATATATATATATATGGAGAGAGAGAGAGAGATAGAGAGAGAGAGAGAGAGAGAAAGATAGGGAGGGAGGGAGACTATGTGTGTGTGAAGGGAGATGAGAGTATTTTTAGGTTTTTTTACAAAAATAATGAAGGTGAGCAAGCGGGGTAATTTTTTTATTGGTTTGGGTTGGTGGCGGTGGTGGGGACACACAATGGAATGGACAGGCATGCAACATTTATTTTGTTTTGTTTTGTTTTCCTTTATAATTGAATTGGTTCCAGTTGTAGTTGAATTGGGACGGTTCTACCAAATCTTGATTCCATAAGATGAGGACCGGATGGTTCTACCAAATCTTGATTCCATAAGATGGGGACTAGACGATTCTACCAAATCTTGATTCCATAAGATGGGGACCGGATCAGAATGGTCCTTGGGACTGGAACCAACTTGGACAAGATTTGGTTGGACCCCTTTTGGTGCCAAACCTATTTTACTAGTTTGGTTTCAAGATGTTTGAGTTCGAAGCATCCATTATGCATCCCTACTCTTAGTTATTGATATACTAACTTTCCATCTTAATGTGCATATAAAATATGTAAAAGTTAGTTATTTACATAGTGCATGCAAAGTTGTCTATTTATATCTTCTTGTTTGGCTAGAGATTGTTTTTTGGGTTGGAGAGAGAAAATGTATTGATATTTGCATATGATGTGAAATAAAAATTTTTAAATATTGAAAGTTGTGTAAGATGTGAAATAAAGTTGGTTGTTTTATTGGAATATATGTAAGATATGAAATAGAACTGATTTTTAATGTTGAGATTTGTGTATTAGGTGAAATAAAATTGATTTTTAATATTGAAATTTGTGTATGAAATGAAATAAATATAAAAGCAATCATGGGTTGTTTTTAAAGGCTTGAACCAAACAAGCCAAATAATCATTTGGTTGGAGGGTTATTTTTGGCAAGAGAGAGAAAATATAATGTTTATAAGTTTGATTGGAATTAATGTTAGTTTAATATTGTGAGGTGTATAAGATGTGAAATAAAATTAATTTTTTGAGGGATTTACGTACAGAACATTGAATTCATCACAAACTACACATTTCACCATCATTTAGTAAATATTACGCATATCACACTCTCCTTATATTGCTTATGGATTTTACATTTCTATTGTAATAATAAGGAGAGTGTGATATGCGTAATATTTACTAAATGATAGTGAAATGCGTAATTTGTGATGAATTCAATGTTCTGTACATAAATCCCCCTTAATTTTTTTATGTTTGTTTTCGTATTAGATGTGAAATAAAGTTATTGAAATTTGTAGTGAATTTGAAATATTAATAAAATAATGATTGGGCTATTTTTAGGCTTGAATCAAACAAGACTACCATCTTTGATTAGCTATTGTGGGACCACTTGGTAGTGGAAAGTAAGAGAAATGTTACTTTTCTGTCTTTTACAAGGTCTTGGTGTTCAGGATCAAGCTACTGTATTCAGGATTGGTTTTGGTGTTTATGATTGTGGTTTTTAAATGTGAATATGCAACTTCTGCTTGTTTTTATGTTGATTTCATGAACTTTGAACATTACTTGAATAGTTGAATGAATACGTGTTACCTTCTTCTCCCATTGGTTAAATTCATGCAGTCATGAGTTCCTATCTGCATTTTCATGCAAGTCCACATATTAGTGGTTGGTATTATCATCATCATCTTATCCAACTGTACCAACATTTAAATGTCAAAATACTCTATTTGAAATGTTGAAGAATTTGTGTCTACACTTTATTCAGTATCTCTTTTTTACAGTTTTCCTGTTAGATTGAAGCCACTTGAGGAAATTGACTCTATTTGAAATTTTGAAGAATTTGTGTCTACACTTTATTCAACTTCTCTTTTTTACAGTTTTCCTTCTAGATTGAAGCCACTTGAGGAAATTGACCGCTTGATTTTGTTTCCATGAAAATAAGGTCCAAGTATATTTGTGTCAATGTCTTTTTATAGTGTTCATAGGATAATGGTCACAGTATTGAATGGTATGCAGTGCTTAAAGAACATGAAAATCTGTGCTGTGGGCAGTCTATAATATGATTGGGGCTTGCAATCTGATAAAGCAACATTTTTGTAAGATAGTCATGTTATATGCAAAATAATAAGAAATTGAAATTGTCGGAATAGCTGATCATGAAGATCATTTATTCATTGTGAGGTTTATGTGAGATTATTGATATTGCTTGAACTATTGTCTGGCAATTTTAGCTCTCTATGATTATTTAGATTAGTGCATCGCCCACAGCATGTATTTTCAAGCAAGAAGTTCTCTATATAAGCATTGATTATTGCATTCAGCTCAGGAAAGTAAAATTTGTGAATTAGGGCAATCAAATCAGGAAGAGGGAAGAGGTAGAAAAGGATGGAGCATGGGAAAGTACACATTCCACCCTGATTGTGAAACTAATCTGACATCAGCTGTTTATATTTTACTTTGTTGCAGATATAATCAACAACTTGGTGAAGAAGGGGAAAGAAATTGAGGCATTTTATTTCGTTCATGAATCTGGTCTAACTGAAAAGTTTTCACCCATTGATCTATTGAAAAGTTATCTTCAAAACTCAAGGAAAAATGCCAGTGCCATACTGAAGAACAGGAACCACTCGATGGCTGCTGCGGTATGTCCTCCACTACTTTTTAGCTCTGCCCAAAAATATAGTGGGAAATATCTTTATATTGACCAAGCATCTATCATTCAATTACTGCTGGAAACTTTTTGGAGTATTTTGAAAATGTTTGAATATTATTTTTTTGTTGAGCATGATTTAATGTTACCATTTTCACATTACTTTGCTAGTTAAATGCATTTTCTGTTACTATTTCCATCATTCTGAAAGAACTAGTTACATTTTATTTGTCAATCCTTTCACAGTAAATAAAAATCTTTTAATTATTCCTGAAGTGTGTTTGTAGATAACCTTAAAGATGTTCGATTAAATGTTTACTGTGAAGTTACTGTTTACCATTTTTACATCATTTCTACGTGTTAAATATTATTTCCATTATGTCTAATTGAAAATAAATTGTCAATTTCTACTTGTTAAATATTATTTCCACTATTTCAAATTGAAAATAAATTGTCAAATTTTTATGTGACTTCATTTCAGTTATGGAATCTTGTTCTGTAATTGAACTCTTAAATGGGGGATATCACCATTCTTGAAAAAAAAAAAAAAAACCCCATTAGTTACTCCCAAGTCCTGAACTGTTATAGTTTGGATAACCTTAAAGAAGCTCCCATATATTTTTTTTCTTTTTCAGATTACTTGTACATGTTTCTTTTTTTTCTCCTGGATTACTTGTACGCATTATGCGCATTTCAATTTAGTGTTTTGAAATGCAACAAGAGCAAAAATGTAACAAAGCCTTAATCCGAAACTAGATGAGGTTTGGTGTATGCTGCTATTAGCTTGAAAATTCCTTTGTCAGGTTTATTATGTCAACTCATTTCCAAGAATAGACTCTAGTTCTATATTTGAATCCTTGTGAGAGATTTTTATGCATGAATGCCAAAAAGTTCTTCAGTTATTCCTGGAAGATGTTCATGTCTATATTTAAGGTATAAATTGATTCTCTAGTATGCTTCTTGTGTTTACCATTGTCAGTTTACTTATGCTGATTTTGAGTTATCCGTATTACTTTGAAATAACTAGTCTAGTGCATCGTGTAAATTCATTTCAATTTTAGCATCTAGTTCTTCTATTGAATACCTTAAGGAGATATCTCTTGTTCTATAAATCCTTCTCAACTGTGTTGTTGAATAGCCTTAAAGATGTTTTTTTTTTTTAATATGCATTCAAAAGAGAATTGTCTTATGTGACAAGTATGCTTTTATATTCACCAATGTCAAACATTAAATTCCATAGATAGATTATAGCCCAGCCCGCCATATTTAGAAAGTCATTCAAATATTCAATTAAACAGTCATCTTCCCTCCTTATCTATCCCATTCATTGGTTAGTCATTAATACTGGAAAAGACCAATTTGAAATAACTGGGCAAAATTTTCATGTTAATTCGTTTGAATTATACCATTTAATTCAGTATATATTTCAGTTTTTGTTGCTAATGAGAGCGACTTATCCTTTTGTGTAGTTCTAAATCCCTGTTTAGAAACTTTTTTTTTTGACCCCTCTGCAGGCCTGATAAGAGTTCAGTTGACCATGAACTATCCTTTTCTTCAGATAGTCTGCTACAAGTATCAGCTGTTGATCCATTCTTTTGCTTTAAAATTGCTCTGCCAGGAAGAATCAAACAACTTGGAGATGAACGCGCTCAAATCCATCACGAAATGCGTCGAAATCTACAAGTTGGAGGACAAATTTGGGCTTGGCAGTATACGGAAAAGGCTCTCTCAATTGGAGAAGGCAAAATCGGAGAGGAAAAAGAGCCAGGCATCCCAAAAGCCTCAAATCAAAAGGCCGCCCCCAACTCGCGGGACTCCCAGTTTCCCTCCATCCAAAGCCATCCGCATCCCGCACATGCCCTCAGCCACTTATTCGCGAAATCCATCTCTCGGTCCACAAAACCCACCTGCTTCCCGCCAACCCTTCAATTATGTCGGCCAAGCCACGTACGACAGCCACCCCTCTGTACCGTACGGTGCACCACCGTCACATGGCAGAAGCTCCTCCATGACTCCATCATATAATACGTATTATGGCGGCGTGCCATACGGAGGTCAACCGATCAACTACGGTGCGTATGAATACCCCCCTCCTCCTCCCCAACCCCATTATCAACCCTAGAGGACTTCAGGATTTGTTTTATGTAGTGTCTAGGTAGTATATCAAGCAGTGCTAATGAACTGTTATATCTTCATTTTTTTTTTTTTTTTTTTGAGTTATCATAGGGAATATCTCATAGCTTTAATTGATAAATCTCTGGTTAACAACTCAACTAAAAGTTTTTAAGTTTATATGTAATGGCCAATGGACCAACGCTTTGTTTTACTTTGTGGACTCAATTCAACATGAATCTCTTTTTTCTCCAATCTTATTTTTGGAGATCAACGAGATTCATTAAGATTTGAGATCTTTTAGCTTCGATATCATTGTTAAATATTTAGTTAGCTAATAATTTAGCTTATATAAATTTATTTTCTTAGATTCATGGATGGGATATATTTTTTTGTAACTTTGGTTCACCTTTATATAGGAAGTATTTTTGATTCATGACCTATCATTTTAAATTAGTATAATTATCTACATGCCATATCATTTAGTTTTATTTATACCCATTCATTATTAGTTAATTACGCTATGCACACTCAAAATATTACAAAATCTTACATACACACATTTTAACTTATTTCTATTATGATGAGTAATCATAATTTTTTCAATAACCTAACTATAGTTAGTTTACAAAAAATCTGAGTCGTTCATTATATTATTTTAAGGATATTTAAATATATTTTAAGTGAAAATTTTAAAACTTTAATATTTAGGTGGCGGCAAAGGAAGGAGATATTCGCGACATGAATTGATTTTAGGATAAATCAACGCTTTAGTGTGGTATTGAAGAAAAATATATATATATATACCATTAAAGATAAAGATATAATTTTAATGATTTACTGAAAGAATATTTTTTTTCAAATAGATTTTGATTTAGTTTTAATTCAAGTGTGTGTACGTAAGATTTTGTAATATTTTGAGTGTGCATAGCGTAATTAACTGAGAATGAATGGGTAAGGCATAAATAAAATTAAATGGTGTGGCCATTAAATGCATAGTGTAAATAACATGTGTGTGAGGGCAGGATAAATATTATATTTGTAGGTAAATTATATACGGGCTTTTAAGGTTGAAAGAGTATTATAAATTAGTCTCAATTTAAAAAAAAAAATATTTGAGTTCTTAGGATTGCGAAAGTGGTATAATTTTAGTCACTCTTTGAAGATCTTATTAAAAATCTAAAATTTAATTATATTTTATATAATTATAAAGTTAACAAATATAAATAATTTTATAATGTACTAGTAAAAATTTAATAATTAGATTTTAATTGAGATCAAGGTTGTAGAATTTTTTCAGCTTTAGAGATATAAATTAAAGTTTTATTTCATGTTAATTTCAATTTGACTGTTATATTATATATAAATTTTAATATTATTATGTAATTATATTTTATATTTTACATATATTTTAAATTAACTCGTTAAAAAAGACTGAATTTATTTCATGTTTAATGAGTGAAAAGTCGAGAATTATGCATAGTATCATTAGTTAAACTCTACTAAATAAGCCAAGCCACTTGTGAAAGAGTGATCTACTAATTTGTCATACTCACTGCGTACAAATTAATTACATAAGATCTAGAATTAATTTTTTTAAAATTTATTTGGTTAACTATATAATTTATTTACTTTGTTTATTTCTTATAAAAAAATGTATTTTACATATTTATTATTATATTTGTATTTTCATGCATTTTTAAAAAATTTTATTTAGCATTTCGTCTGATTAGCATATTATGCCACTTAAGTCGGCCAGTATTAATTCCGTAGATAGACTTAAGTCTGACATAATTAGAATCACTAAAAATGTATTTATACTAACAATAGAATAGACAGAAAAAAATAATGTTCTGGATAAATTCATAAAAAAAATTAAGGCACCAAGTTTTGATAGGATCCATGATCCCAATAAATTTCTCGACTAATTAGCTCAAATTGAAGGCTTCTTTGAATGGTATCAAATGGATGATTACAGAAAATTTTAGTTTTGCTAAGATGAAATTAATAGTCAAATATTTTAGCGAAGGAAAGTAGAATGGAAAGAAAAATTATGACTTGAATAGAAATGAAAGAAATACTGTCTTAAATATTGTTCACGCTAGCATAAGAAAGACTTATATGATCCACTTTTAAATCTTTTTTAACGAGTCTATTTGTTTGTAAGGTTAAATTTAACAAAGTTAAAATTAAACTTAGATAGAGATATTTTTTACTGAAAATTGTGAATGATGTGAAATAAAGTTAGTTAATATATTGAGATATGTGAGGGATGTGTATAAAATTAGTTATAATGGGCATGTTTGGCATGAGCCCAAAAATGAGCAAAAATATTTTTTAATAATATTTTAAATTTATTATAAATTTTAATAATTTTATTTCACATCCAACACAAATTTCAACCTTAAAAATCAATTTTATTTCACATCCAAAACAAATTCCAACCTTAAAATCAACTTTTTTTCACATCCTACACACCTCTCAATATTAAAATAAATTTTTTTCCCATCAATTCTATAAAATAAATATTTTCTTTTTTTTTTTACCCTAATTTATCCTCCAATCAAACAAGCCTATTATGTTAAGATATGTGAGAGATTTGATATAAGTTAGTTATTATTTTAGTAATGTGTATGATGTGAAATAAAGTTAATTTTTAATATTAAATTTTATGCGTAATATGATATGCTAGGTTAAAAATTAAATCAGATTAATTTTTAACTTGAAAACAAACGGCTCTTTGAGTCGAGGCCCTCAAACTTTAAAAGGATGCCTTTCACTGTCTCAATTAGTAGAAAAACATAAAAAAAAAATTTAACTAATAAATATAAGGTAAATAATAATATTCCTAGTAAAACGAGCATTTAAGTCTACTCTGTTTGACGCGAGGATCAAAACAGGATCAAAATAGGACTAAAATAGTACTAATTTAAAAAACAACAATAATAATAGTAAATAAATATTTTAAATCATTTTACACAAATTCAAATATAAAAATATTATTTTACTTTATATACTCAACAATTTAAAATAAAAATATCAACTTTATTTTACATTCTAGACCAAAATATTCAAATCGAATATTTTGATCTAAAATGTGAAATAAAATTTATATTTTTATTAAAAATTATTGAGTATGTGAAGTAAAATATTATTTTTTATATTAAAATTTGTGTAGAATAATTTAAATAATTTATTTATTATTATTATTATTTTTTTAAACCAGTACT
>KZ451988.1:686866-710319 GCA_002786265.1 Apostasia shenzhenica
CGCCGGAGGCGGGGCAGGGGGCGCGGGGCGGCGCGGTGGCTGCGCTGCTGCCGGATCCCGAGGAGAGAGAGGGTAAGGGTATAATGGTAATTTTTATATTTTTTAATAATAAAAAAATAAAAAAAAAAAGACCCAGATGATAATTTTTGAAAACCTAGGGACCCCGAAGATAGGATTTTAAAAACATGGACCTGTGTGATAATAACCCTTAAACTCAGGGACCTGGGTGAAATTTGCCCAAAAAAATATGTACTATTAAGGGCAAAAATGTAATTTTAATGATTTACTGACGAAATTTTTTTTTTCAAATAGTTTTTGACTAAATTTTAACTTAAGTGTGTGTATGTAAGATTTTATAATGTTCTGAGTGTGCATAGCGTAATTAACTAAGAATGGATGTGGGTAACGGATAAATAAAGTGAAATATTGTGGCATGCAGATAATTATCCCTAAATAAAATTGCTATTAAATATAGGTATCACATACCTAAGATCGATAATATGTTAGATCTAGTATCTGATTCTAATTATTTCGCAAAAAATAGATCTACGGAGTGGAAACCGTCAAATAAAAATACATCCAGGTGATGATCGGAAAATCGCATTCAAAATTCTCGATGGTTTATATGAATGGTCAGTTATGTCATTCAGTTTATCACACGTACTTAAGCACTTTTATGTGTTTAATGAACGCAGTTCTTCGACTTTTCGTAGGTAAATTTTTAGTAGTTTATTTTAATGATATTTTAATTTTTTAATGCTGTGAGAGTGCCCACTTCAAACATTTGAAATTAGTTTTGAAGAAATTAAAAATAGAAAAGTTATACATTAATTTTAAGAAATATTTAATTACGCAAAAAGAAAGTAATTTTTTAAAATTTATAGTATCAGCTAGTGGCCTTCAGCCAGATCCTGTTAAAAATTAAATATAGGATAAATTACACTCAAGTCCCCACATTTAAGACTTAATAACACACAGGTCTAAATTTTTAAAATTATAACATCGAGGTCTGTGAGTTTTAATAAATTATCAAATGAGTTCTTTCTTATTCTTTTATTATTAAATTTTTTTAAAATTATCATTATACCTCTCATCCTCTCTCTCTCCTCTCGATCCCAACACACGTGCGAAGCCTTTCACATTTTTAAAAAAATTTAATAATAAAAAAATAAAAAAAGATTCATTTAATAATTTAGGAATACGTATCAGAGGTATTCTTGCTCTTAAGATAATCACCTTGTGCTTATTATAATAAAAAGTTAAATGATGTTAAATAAAAATACTCTAATAATGATCGTGAATTTTATGCAATTATATAATCACTAAAACATTGGAGACATTACTTATTATATAAAAAATTTATTTTAATTATCGACCATCGTGTTTTAAAATTTATAAATACTCTAAAAAAAATTAAATAATAAACATGGAAAATAGGCCAAGTATTTACAAGATTTTTCACTTTGTGTTAAAACATAAAACGGATATAAATAGTAAACTCGTCAATGCTCTGTCTAAAGTTACTCTGGCTCTGTTTGGTTGGAGGAAAAAAAAAGATAGTTTGAAAAATATTTGTTAAAATTGGGCTCAATTAATTTTCAAAAAGCTTCCAATCAGGTCCAATATAATATTTTACATTTACAAAAATTATTAATTCATCGACAAAAACAAATTAAATGAAATATTTTTTCAATTATGATTTTAACCCTCGGGTGCAGGGCATCTACTCATGTGTTGCCTGCGTGTGGACTTAAGCGCCGGTGTCCAAGCGTCGGTGGCCGGCAGCTCACGGCCGTCCGCGTGCGGATCGCTGAAGCACCCGGCCTTGCACGGGCAAGCTGTTGCGTGTGGCCCCATGCGCTTCCCAATGCGTCGACGTCCAGCGCGAGGCCCAACTCTTCCGCATGTGGGCGCCTGCGTGCAGACGGCCGCCGGTGAGTGAGGCCGTGTGCAGGCGTCCGCTGCCGCGGGCAGGCAAGTGGCACACAGCCTCACGATGGCAATTTTGAAAATTAATAGATTAAGAAAATATATTTTTGTTATTTTTATAATACATAGCAGATTCTGTCACAGAGAGACCACCATGTCCTGTGTAATATTTTTTGTGGACTTGAATGATATGTTTTGAGATTTGTGAACTTTTGTGACAAAGTAAGCAAATCTTAGCGACCTAAACGAATTTTTTTTTATTTTTAATATTAAATTTTATATGTGATATGACTGTTTAAAATCAAATCAAATTAATTTTGAATTATCAAATAAGACCTATAATAATTGATTGAAAATATTATCACATATTTGATAATAATAATAAATTACCTTTTACAAAATATGAAAATATTTTATGATTATCTTCGAGTTAAATCATTTATGAACCATGTAAGGTATTAATATGGTTTTAGATCTATGGAATAAACTGAAATCGATCCAAATAATGAAATTATAGATTTTATAACTTGATTTATAAACATAGTTATAGACCTAATTATTGATTTTTTATAATGCATATTATGGGACAATAAAAATTATGTTATTATAGATTTCGTAAGTGATATATTAGATTTTATTTATATGATGTCGTGATTAATTATTATCGTGTTGACATTGAAAATAAAGAGTACAATTTAAATCGAACAAAAATCGTAAAAATACGTAAATTGAAACTGATCATTCGACAACAACGTATTTGAAATCATCTAAATCAAATCGATTTACCCTCCTAACAAAATGAATAAATATATAAAATATATCGACTCGAGCAGCTCGAAGTTAAACCCAATAGAGCTCGAGTCGATCTAAATATAATCAATCCGATTTCGAGCCGGTATTAGCTTGGCTCGAAATCGGATCGGTAACGGCCTTAAGCACACTACAAAGTATATGCATTCGATATATAATTCATGGGCATAACAAATTCGATAAACACCATGGATCGATTTCTTTGGACGCAAAACTAAATCTCTAACTTTTTTTTAAGTGTAAAAATCAAAAGTATCTAATGGTAATTAACAAAAACTTCTTTAACAGAAATTCGAATAATTAAAAATAAAGTAAACAATATTTTCAATATTTTTTTTAAAATAAATAAACAAATGTATATGTTAGGCCATGTTGTTAATTTCTTTAATATTTATTGAATGAATTAACTACATGACCTAAAAAATAAGTATTTATTGATGAATAGTTTATAAATTATCTATTTAAATAAAGTTTCATTATACATTGTTATGACGAGAAACAATCAAGACTTTTTACGTGGAAAACCGGCTAGGCGGAAAAACCACGACTCCTTTCGAGGAGGCTTTAAAAATCACTAAAATCACTCTTTTTTTTTGTTACAGTATGCTCCAAGGATTTCTTGGGTCCAGCTCCCTTTAAAGGCTGTTACAATGAGATATATATATCCTGGTCTACTATGTTCAGTCATTTCAGCCGAACGGTCTACAGTTGTAGTGACGGTCCATTAATGCCCGTAGAGGAAGGAGGGAGGCCACTCCTTGCTTGTCGCTGTACGACGTACGGATGGTACGGTCTGACTGCGGGAGAGCCCATGCCTCTTGAAAGCAGGATGATCCTTAATTGCTGTCAGCCGCAGGTCAGTTCTGGGCCTTATTTTTCGTCTCCATCTCTTCGACGTCTGCTGTTCGGGGTAGTACATATCTTGTTCGGCGCGGAGGACTTGTGACGTTGATGCCACGTAAGCTCCCACGTAGACGGTCCAGATGATGGTGTGTGAATCCAGATGTAACATACATATATATATATATATATATATATATAATAAGTAATTAAATATAAATTAGAAAAACATCAACATTATTTTTTTTATTTGAGTGATATATCTATCTCATGACCTAAAATTTTGAGTAATATAGAGGGACTCAGGCTTCGAGTTTGAGTTATTAGAGATTTTTATTTGCGGCAAAAATTGATGCGAACTAATACCATTGAGCAAGAGTTCGATTTTTTTAAAAATAATAACTTAATGGCTAAATTTAGACTGATATATTAAAAATAATCTACAGAGATTTTGAGGGAAAGGATCTTTTTGAAAATAAGGGTCAACGAGAGGACCAAAATAAAATTATGTATTTATTTATTTATTTCACCATAAAATGTTGTAAAAACCGCACACGCCTTCTGAGAGAGAGAGAGAGAGAGAGAGAGAGAGAGAGAGAGAGAGAGAGAGAGAGAGGGCCGGTGGGCGTTGGGGGGGAGTTTTCCGGTGAGTATTGGCTGGCCGGAGAGGGTGCGGGGGAACTCCGGAGGAGCTCCGGCGAGTCAGTTCCGGCCATGGCGAGCAGCGGCAGGGACGAGCAGCTGCTGAAGTTGCCGGAGGTCAAGTTCACCAAGCTCTTCATTAACGGCAGCTTCGTTGACTCCATCTCCGGTGATCTTCATCCCTTCTCCTAATTCTTCACTTCAATCTTTTCTTTTCAGTAAAAAAAAAAACATCTTAATTTGTTAGTTTAAAATACAAATATTTATTTATTTATTTATGGTAGAATACAAAGATTTATTAGTTTCATTATGGAAGACAAAAAAATAAAAAACCAAAATTTACATATTCTTGAAACTCTGTCTGCTTTTCTTCCCCCAACCCAGAGGGGGAGAAGGAGAAGTCTCTCTCTTTGGGCTGAGTTAGTTGAGTTAATTGAGTTACTGAGTTAATCTAGTTAACTCAGCTAAACATATATGACCTGCTCGAGTTTAATAACGTCCCTCCCCCCCAACTAGGCCTGTCAACGGATCGTATTCGGGTCGGGTTGACTCCGACCCGGATCCAAATCCATATATGTCGGATCGGGTTATACATCGGATCAGGTCATGGTCGATCCATATTTTTTTGGGTCGGAATAGGATAGGTTCGGAACTCGAGTTTTCGGATTTAATCCATTTACAATAAAAGTAGTTATTTTTAATTAATTTTCATAATCAAATTTAAAATAATATTAAATTTATTGAAAATAAAATAAGGAAAAAATATTATATTTTTATGAATTAATTAAATATTTTAATATAAAAAATAGTATTTGTAATATATATATTGTGAAATATAAACTGCGCATTATAAACTATAATCTACTAATATAATATGTAAGAATCTTTTATTAATTAATTATATGATGCTCTTTACTTGAGCCTTCTAACAAAAAGATTATTAGCCACAATATAACCGTGTATGAACTACAAATTAGATTACATAAACGGATCGGATTTTAAACGGGTCGGGTCAATGGTGATCCATATCCGATCCATTTATTTGTAAATGGATCGGGTCAGTAAACGGGGCAGATTGACGAGTCAAAAAAATTCATTTGGGGGTTTAATCGGATCGGAACTCGAATCGGATCGGGTCATGATCCGATCCATTGACAGGCCTACCCCCAACCCTGCTTACCGTAGGGAAAACCTAAACCCATTAACTACCAGGCTTATCTCTCATTAATTTCTTAGCAAAAGTTTGTAGGTAACTTATGTTTCTAAACAGTCAAATAGAATTCGGAGATAATCTGAATTAGCATTAATCGAATATAATTCAATGACATTAATCTTGTACTTTAGTAGCAATTAATTATTAATAACTACAACCTCAATCCATATAATTCCTATTTTACCTGTCTAAGAGCGATAAATAGTTTGACGTGTTGGGGAGCCTCCAGTCATTAGCGGCCCCGTAAACTTCGTGCTAAAAAATCCTAATTTATTTATCAATTATTCAAATTTTAATTAATTTAGAATTGAATTTGGTTTTTCTCGATAAGAAATCAATTCAATCGATTCACTAACTCAACTTTAATAATAGGATTCAAAATTTATGGATTAATATGTAAAAATTTCATGACCACATAAATTAATATACAATTTACTCATTAAAAAATTATACCAACATGGAAGAAAAGGGGTTTCATTTTTTTTTTTTTTAAAAAAATTAATCTTCAAACTGTCGGCTGTCAGTCTTACTTTCAGCTTCAGGCCTAAAACCACCAAATATTTCTTACGAAATTAAATACGGCTTCAAATATTTTACAATTCATCAAAAGAAAATATTTTTACATATAAGTACTTCAAAATTCGAACTTAAAAAACATAACCATATCAAATACAGTAAAAATATTAAAAATATAAGGGAATATGGAAATTGTATATTACAACTCACTTCAGTTAACTTTAGGGTAAATTATTGATAAGTCCTTAAGGTTTATCTATAATTATATTTTAGTTCATATTTTTAAAAATCTTTTGTCTAAGTCCTTATAATTTAATATAAAACTTGCAAGTAATATAAAATAAGAACTTAAATGTAATTATGAGTGACTTATAGGAACCTATTAGTAATTTACTCTTTTAGATTAACAAGATGTAGAGTAGAGTCGAATCATTGAAAACCATCACTTTCTAAACCCATTTCTGCATTATAATTGGCTCAGGTCAATATAGAGAATCATGATAACTAATCTTTGGATTGGCCTGTTTGGCACGAGAATTAAAATGATGCTAATTTAAAAAATAATAATAATAATAAATAATTTTTTTTATTATTTTACAAAAATTCTAGGAAAAATAACATATGGGTCCCTCGAATATTTAAATGTAGCAAACTGGTCCTCCAGTTTGATAAAATATGCACGTAGGTCCTTGGGCCGTAACAGATGTTAGAAATCACTTCTCTCTCTCCTCTCGATCGCCGCGCACGGGCAACGCCGCCGGACTCCGGCAGCTGCGCAGCATGTGCGACCCACCGGCGGCCGCGCTGCGCCCGCGTTGCCGCCGGCGGGTCACGTAGCCATCGCCCGTGCGCGGGGATCGGGAGGAGAGAGAGAGGGGAGCCTCTTTCCCTCCTCTCAATCCCCGCGCACACACGACGCCAGCGGCCGAGCGATCGTCGCGCGGCCACCGGTGTGTCGCACATGCCTCGCGGCCGCCGGACCCACCGGTGACCGCGAGGTATAGCCCGTGCACGGCGATCGGGAGGAGAGAGAGGCGGCCTCTCTCTCTCCACCCGATGCTCGCGCACGGGCAACGACCGCGCGCAGCGCACCCGCCGACGGGTCGCACACACCGCGCTGCCATTGGGGTTCGGCTGCGTCTCCTGTGCGGGACGATCGGGAGAAGAGAGAGATGCGGGGAGAAGAGAGAGAGGGTGATTTGTAACGTCTGTTACAACCCAAGTCCAGAATTTTTATCTGTTCGTTAGCTTACCAGCTTTAATGCCTCCCAAGCTCTAGCTTTCTGGTTCTCCTCCAATTTTACTTGTTTATCATTGTTATTTCTATCATTTTCCTTTCTCTTTATGCTTTTCTTCATCTAATCTGGCATTTATAACTAATAAAATCTAAATGGTGCGAAAAGCACCAATAACTTGCTTTCGTTATTTATTTGTCAATAATATTCTCGAATAGTCTCGAGATGAGTAACCTCTTAGAAAGTTTTCAATTCACGTAATTTTTTGAAAGGTTTTCATCTTAGTAGAATCTAAAGATTTTTATCTCAATAGAATCTAAAGATTTTCATCTCAGTCGATCAAAAACTGAATATATGGAGTGCACATTTAGTCAAAAAAGAAATACTTATATTAGAGATGTAACAATTGGTGATCAAATTATCAAGAAGATGGAGCGTTCTAAATACCTTAGATCAATTATATAAAATAATGATGAAATAGATAATGACGCTATTTGCAGAATTCAAGCAGGATGGATAAAATGGAGAAATATTTCTGATGTGTTGTGCGATAGAAAAGTCTCATCTAGAATTAAGGATAAATTTTATAAAACTGTAGTAAGACCAATGATGATGTATGGTGTTGAATGTTGGCCTGCAAAGAAGAAACATATGAATAAAATAAATATTGCAGAAATAAGAATGCTAAGGTGGATGTATGGATATACACAAATGAATAGAATGAAAAATGAGTATATCCGAAAGAAAATTGGTGTTGCACGGTGTTGCACCAATTGAGGATAAACATAGAGAAAGTCGGCTTAGATGATTTGGACATATAAATCGTAGGCAGATTAAAGCTCTAATTAGAAAAATTGAGTTATTGAATTTTGCCCATGTATAAAAAGTAAGAGGGAGACCAAAGAAGACATAGCAAAAAACTATAAGGAGTGATCTTAGTTACTTAGATTTAGATAAGAATTTGGTAACTGATAGAGCTCAATAGAAACAAAAATTTATGTAGTCGACTCCACCTAGTAAAATTAAGACTTGATTGTTGTTGTTGTAATGCTGCTCATCCCTTATAAATTATTTTAAATATTGAAGCTAAGTAGGATTTCTTATGTGATACTATTGTTATATAGATAAAATCATATATTTTTTTGTCTATATGCACCGTTGTCGCTTTAAAATCCTAATTGAATTCAAAATTTGGGATCATTTATGCCGATTACAAAGTATTCTTTAAATTAAAATAAATAATATATCTACATTTGTGACACGGTATATTACGGAATCTCAATAATACAAAATTTTGCAGGGAAAACATTCGATAGCAGGAACCCCTTCTCAGGGGAGGTGATTGCGAACGTAGCAGAGGGCAACAAGGAGGACGTGGATCTAGCAGTGAGGGCCGCTAGGGAGGCCTTCGACCTCGGAAAATGGCCCCGCATGTCTGGCTTTGTACGTAAGGGTGTTAATATGAATCGAAGATCGAAAATCGATCAAAAATTAAATTGATTTTAGATCGAATCAAAATTGAGTCGATCTAAATGAGCTGACTAAAGAGCCAAAAGTTTGGCTCGGTAATAATTTCGAGCCGAGTTTGAGTCGGGGTAGGCTTGGCTCGATTCAGCTCGAAATCGGCTCAAATTAAAATACATTTTATATTATAATACATATATATAATATATATTAAATATAATATAATATATATATTATAAATTGAGCCGATTTTGAGCCTGATCGAGTTGAGCTTACCCGGCTCGAGATCGGCTCAAAAAAAATTGAGATTTGATTCATTTTTGAGCCGGCTTAATCGAAATCGGCTTGAAGTCAATTGAAATAGACTCGAGCCAGCTCGAAGTCGAACCCAATCGAGCTCGAGACGATTTCGAGTCTATCGAAATGTGATCAATCCTATTTCGATCCGGTATTGGCTCGGCTCGAAATCGGATCGGTAACGGCCCTATTTGTATGCTATCTTTCATCTCCTATATCTTCTTGATATTACATGTTATATTTATATTGCCACATAAGTTTTTTTTAATAAATTTCGCTAGATTTGACGACTAAGTTGCTATTTTAAAGTATTAAATTCAAGTTTTAAAAATAAGGTTAAGTATTTCCAATTATTATTCGAACACTAACATTTTCTTCTTCTCTATATCTTAATCTAACTACAATAGTAATCTTCAAAATTTAAACATGTATTTTTAATCTTTAAAAGAGTTCTGCTATACAGTCTGAATAATTTATCAATAAATTGACTAATCATAATTTAAGGCTTTAATTTATTGAATTATTCAGAATATTAAGTTCTAATTTACTAAATAATTTAGTGAATTAAAAGCCTAAATATTTATAATCGATCAATTAAGTTATTGGTCAGTTTTTTAAGATGCACAACCTTTGTTTTTTTTTTAAAAAAAAACTAATACCTTAGCGATCAAATTTAGGGAGCGTTTGGTTCAGTGTTATCTAAATGTCATTGTTATTTAGATGTCATTGTTATTCATCAATGGACATTTATTTGGTTCAATGTTATGATATTAGAAAATATTAATGTTATCCAAATTATTTTTGTTTAGTTGGAGATTATTGACATTATAATGACAAATTGACAGTGTTATTTTGAAATGTCTCCCGATTTGAGGTGACATCTAGATGTCAGCGTGTAACATAACATTCAGATAACACTGAGCCAAACAATTACTTTCTAAAGATAACATAACATAACATAACATTGAGATAATACTGAACCAAATGCTCATTTAATGGAATCTTTGAAAAGAATCTAAGTGGAAAGAAAACTTAAGCGAGAGGAATTCAAATAACACGTTTTCATTATAACGACGACGGGAATCGGAGGGTGGTTTGACTCAGTAGCTAATAACAGAAAATAAAACTTTTTTTTTTTATGGTCAGGAGAGGGGCAGAGTCATGATGAAATTTGCAGATTTGATAGAGCGGCATGAAGAAGAGCTTGCCATTTTGGAGGCTGTGGATTCTGGGAAGCCTTTTCATCTCAACAGAGCGATCGACGTACCGACGGCCATGAACACTCTGCGCTACTACGCCGGAGCTGCCGACAAGATTCACGGAGAGACTCTCAAGTGCGCCGGGGAGCTCCATGCCTACACTCTGAAGGAGCCCGTTGGGGTGGTGGGGGCGATAATACCATGGAACTTCCCCTCCATCATGTTCTTCAACAAAGCTGCTCCGGCGCTGGCCGCCGGCTGCACCATGATCGTCAAACCGGCGGAGCAGACGCCGCTTACGGCTTTGTACTATGCCTACTTGGGGAAGGAGGTGACTGATCCCATTCACTTCTTTCTTTCTTTCTTTCTTTCTTTCTTCTTCTTCTTTCTATGAATCTTGGTTGAAGAAGTCGAAGTGATGGTCACATTTAAGGCAATGCAAAAATACCCGAAGAATCAAAAATTGACTCAGAACAGAACGAAACCGATTAATTTGATTCTGTTCTAGTTCGGTGCGGAACCGGCTCGAATCGAGTTAAATTTTCAAGCTCAACACTATATCTTCGTGATGTTGATTAACTTTATGCAAATGATCTTCTTATTTTTCTTTTTTTGAATTCAAGAATGAGGATGAGGCCAACTCAGAAAACTTAGAATGGAGATTTTCGAGAAACTTTTTTAAATGTCATGTTTCCAGTTTTAAACAAACTTCGTCGAAAATGGCAGCTTTTTATTACATTCTTGGCCGAGCTTGGACTACTTCCGGCAATAATTTACCTATCTCTAAACCTTCTAGAATTGTTTCTACGATGCCTAACAAGTCAAACTAATGGCCAATTCGACACGAACAAGCTTGACGCCTACGATTCTACCATCAAAAATATTCACGAAAAAATAGGTTTGTTTCTGTCAAAGAATTCAAAGTCACACACAACACGTTGAACTGCTAAATGTCTAGATATACGTACGCGTGTAGGTTAAGTTGATTTGGAAACAAACCATTTTGAACGAGTTGATTTCGAGCAACGGGGAACTGAGTCGAGTAGCATGTTTTGCATTTCGAACTTGTTTTTAGACACGATTGAGTCTATTAATTATCGATTTCACTCTATCTCGATCTTAAATATTTATGCTTTGCAGGCCGGTATACCTGATGGAGTGCTTAATGTTATAACTGGTTTTGGACCAACTGCTGGTGCAGCCATTTGTTCTCACATGGATGTTGATGCTGTAACTTCTCTTCTTTGTACCATCACTTTTAAGATAATGACAAGCAATATTTCATGTTATATTGGTGAAAGCTATTATTTTACTATTTTTTATGAAAAATTTAGGTTACCTTTACGGGCTCCACTGAAGTAGGACGTCTAATTATGATAGCCGCAGCGAAAAGCAACCTAAAATCGGTTTCTTTGGAATTGGGTGGTAAATCTCCTTTGATCATTTTCGACGATGCAGACGTAAATATGGCTGTTGGCATAGCCCTGAGAGCTGTATTCTTTAACAAGGTATGTTTACTTTTCATATTTCTTTCACGTCGATTTCGTTTGGTGTTCATTAATATAAGAAACTTTTAGGGAGAAATTTGTGTCGCGGGTTCTCGTGTTTATGTACAAGAAGGAGTTTATGACGAGTTTGTCAAAAAAGCTGGCGAATCTCTCAAAAATTGGGTTATTGGAGACCCATTTGATCCCCGTGTTGACCAAGGACCTCAGGCATGACCCCCCTTTACTTTCCTAACAAGCTTTTATCTTCTTGTTCAATCGTACTAATCTATCGCGTTCGCATAGGTTGACAAGAAACAATTTGAAAAGGTTCTGCGATACATCGAGTACGGTAAACGAGACGGTGCAACCCTTCTTTTTGGAGGGAAGCCCTGTGGGAATAAAGGGTACTTTATTGAGCCGACGATTTTCACTGATGTCAAGGTGAACTACTGGATTTCGACTTCAAAATTAAAATATGTTCATTATTAATACATGAGATGATAATCATTTGGTGATTATTTTTTTAAGGAGGACATGCAAATAGCTAAAGATGAAATATTTGGGCCAGTAATGTCTCTCATGAAGTTCAAGTAAGTTTGAAATCTGCTCTCGTGAAATATTACGAAGATTTTTCCTTCGTATTCATCTTGCACGGCAAATAGAACTTGAAATTTAATCAATTTTCGACTTCAAGCGAGCTCATTTGATAGCAGTAATGCTAATAATAAATATTTGTGTCTAATTTGATCTTTTTCATGAATTCAACTTCAAATGGAATAAATTTAGTAAGATTTTCAGGCAAGTTTTTGAATTTTAAATGTTGGAATGTTTTCTTTGGTGTTTGTAGAACCACTGATGAAGTGATTAAGAAGGCAAACAACACCATATATGGACTAGCTGCTGGGATTGTGACCAAAGATCTGAACACAGCTAACAGAGTTTCGAGATCGATTCGTGCCGGCATAATATGGATAAACTGCTACACTGCTTTCGATCTGGACTGCCCGTATGGCGGCTATAAGATGAGCGGCTTCGGACGTGATTTAGGGTTGCATGCACTAGATAAGTTTCTTCATGTGAAGTCTGTCATCACCCCAATCTATGGTTCTCCATGGCTATAAGTCATTTGACATGAGTAACTCTATTAATCTGTTTTATGGATTTGTGAACGATTATGTTCATGTATCCTTATAGTTAATAGACAATAATGATGTGTTGCGCATCTTTTGTTGTATTGATGGAGACAAATATGACAGATTTGCATGCATGTACTTCAGGTAAGTTATACGTAGATCTCTGGTGGAATACTCTGTGTGGTACTATAGATCTGTTTGGTTCTGTTATTCTATCTTTAGAGGAGAGAAGAGCTCTCTATTTATAGAGAAAGGAAGTATTATGACTAGTATGGTGATCGAGGCCGCATATCCTCTCCAAGTCTGTTGAGATATTCACCTGCTTGTATTGAATGGATGCCACGTGTCATCTAGTTTTTTAGAGTTCATTAGAGCTTGACAGTGTTCTGATACTTTTTTTGAGTGATTATAGAGATGGTAATACGTTGAAGGGGAAATTCCTCCCAAGATAGCTAAAGATTATGAGACGAAAGTGAGTTAACCGTGACTTCAGGTGAATGATTGAGATTGCAGCTTCACTTGGCCCATAAACATCAACCTCTTTAACTAGCGGGCGTGAATTTTTTAAGTCGGCTCAGCTAATCAAACAATAGGGCAAGTGACACATGTCTTTCATGCGGCGCTATGTTAACTGCATAAAATATTGTTTGGGGATCCCTACATAAACACGAGTAAAAGATTGCTTGAGACTAAAGGGAGATGAATTCAAAGTGTTAGGACCAATGTAAAATAAAATCACAGCTGAATGACCCGATTGCAATTTTGTTTTGAAATGGTCTTCTAGATTTTCTACCCACGTTTCCTGTTATTCTCCAGCCAAAGAGTCAAAGACCAAGAACATTCAGAGATGCTTCTCCTTCCTTACCCTCGACGCGTTCAGAAACCCATATAACCAGGCCGCTAGAACAGGGCCTCACGCACGCCATTGTTGTTCTTCATCTTCTTCGTCCCTTAGAACAGTCGGGGCCCCTCTCTCTCTCTCTATCATTCAGAAAATAAGGTGCATCAAGGGTTGGGTTCTTCTCTTGCTAGCATTCCTTTGGTCTAGGCTCATGCAGCTCTCCTTCGGTGAGACACCCTCGCGGGCTCCGACGACATCGCCTCCGCCGACGAGCAACCATGGGAAGTCGATTGACTTGGGGATAGCTTATGCGCTCATGTTCGTCGCACTTCTTATTACTTATCTCACCCACTGACTGTTCCATTGTTCTATATCAATATTGTTTATCAAGGAGAAGACACACACGCTCTCTTTCTATTTCTTTCTGTTAAGTATGTAAACTATGTAAAATTCTTCTCGTAATATTGAAGTTTAATTGATTCATTTTATTCATAAGTCTCTTCCAGTTTAGAGTTTAGACGTTCTGTTTTTATTCTTGGAGTACTCACTCTAATTTAATTTAACTTTAGAGCATATCGAACGCAGAGAATTAGTAGTGCTAAACAGAGGAAAATTCTTACGAGAGGACAAACAGAGGTGATAGGGAAAGGCCAGAGAGACAATAGAAGATTGCTCTGTTTTCCTCTGTTTTTTCGAGAAACAGACTTTTTTATGCAGATCAGGCTAAAGGAGGGCTGAGATCCTGTGCTTCAGGAAATTGTCCGCAATATTATCTGCTTTGGCTTTAAAAAAATTATGTGATTTGAGTATTTTTTAGGGAGTCACACATCCCAGTACTACTCCAGCCCAAATACGTTTAACTACAAAATTTTTCATTATTAGCCTCACAGTTTTGTCCTAAAATGCGTTTTTATTATTTTAGAACATGTTATCTACTTTACAGCTTAGGATCTTCCTCCCTTTTCGATGCAGAACGATTCATTTTTGTGTCTCTTTCACCACTCATTATTCAGTCTAGAAACCTGCCAGGAGCCGCACTTTACCTTAGTGGCGATTACTCCCCGCCATCTTTAGCTACAGAAGTCACACAAATTGTCAGAAGAGTGCGTGCATGAGACAATAATGTCTAAGAACATTATTTGAGAGATCATATAAAAATCATGTTATTTCTGATCCTGCTATAAAATGGAATGCGTCGTGGGTTCACTGTAGTGAATGAGAACTTTTGAGAGAATGAAATTAGAGGCCCATTGTTAAGTGCATCGAAAAAATTTTGCCAAGTGATTTAGTCCAACAGTATCAATTCGAAGCAAGGGTGATATAATCTTCAAGTTTTACAATAATTGTCGTCGAAAAAGAAGAAGAGAAATAGTGAAATTTATGTTTTTATCCAAGTAACTTTAAACAAATTCCATATAACTTTTTTGTAAATTATCAAGAATCACCCAGACTAAAATCTATTCCGACTAATTAGTTGCTGAAAAAATGGCAATCATGAATTATTGGACTTCTCGCATAAAATTCTTGCAGTTATCTATGAAGATTAGCAGTCTTCCATGATAAATATAAACTCAGTCGTCATTGAATTCATTTGATAAAGTGAGCCGAGGTTTGAATCACAGACTTACGTTCAAACCTAAATTCAATAATATAAATCTAGAAGATTACATTTTATTTCTAATTTGATTTGATGATTGAAATTCTAACATAAAACATATGAAAATGACCTATCATGAAAGAACAAGTCGTATGAAATGATATATATAAACCCCTAAAATCAAATGAGAATCTGAGTCAAAATCATGCAACTCGTTCACCGAGTTGACCCAGTGGTAGCCCTCTATCTTTGACTAGTCCATTTTGTGACTAAAATCATATTACTAAATTTTAACTTCTCACAATTTTTTAATTGGTAAATTACATCCAAGTCTCTAAATTTGGAGTATAATATAATCAGCCCCAGACTCAGAAGATATCCCAAACTTCTCTCTCCCTATCGCACATCTGGGTCCCTAATTTTTAAAATTTTTAACATACGTTCCATTTTCCAAAATTTTTATTATTAAATTTTTAAAAAATTTAATTATACTTTTTTTTCTATCCCTTCTCTTTTTCTTTCTCTCATCCTTCTCTCTGCCTCACCCGCCGACGACCACCCTCGCCCGAGAGAGAGATGGGGATGAATTAGAACTTTTAAAAATTTTAATAATAAAAATTAAAAAATTAAAATTTTTAAAGTTTTTAAAATTAAAAATTCAAATGAAAACTTACCATCCGGAGGTAAGTTATCATTTAAATATATATATTTTTAATTTTTTAAAATTATAATTTAATGTTTAATTTAATAAAACTAATTAAAAAAATCGCAGATGTGAATACTTTTGCGTAAGTGGGATCAATATCATATTTTTATTCTTTTTAACCTTAATATAATTGGAATTTATCTCAAGAGCTCGAATAAAATTACCTATTTTTTCTTTTTTTATTCTTTGCTCTTAAATATAATAATTTTCTTTATCACAATTGAAAATTATAATAATGTGATTTCGAACCTAAAACTCATTGATTTCAAATTACCTTTTATTTCTATTATTTAGAATTTTTGTGAAATAAAATAAAATTAAATTATGTAAAATGTTTGGTTTATTAATACGAAAATATTGAGAAACTTTGGGCAGATGACGATAATTCTATTTAAATAGTTAGGATCAGACAAGTAGTTCTATATGGTCTCGAACTTTGATTTAACTTAAATAAATTTATTCTTAAGTAAATTAATCAAAATAATTTAACTTGATACGCAATTTTACTTGGGGAACGTTAGAGGCATGTAATTATCAATACATAGAGTCTTTATTTATTGTTTAAAAATAATATCTACAAATCCTAATAACTTAAAGGGAGAGGAGTTCTTAGACTGTATAAGTACTTAATATGATTTAAAATAATAGAGATATCTTTTCGAGAAAAGCCGTGAGGCTAATAATAGAAAATTCGTACTTAAGCATAGTACTGAGATGAGTGACTTCTCGAGAAATATTCAAATTAGTAGTTTCTAGAAATCAAAGTAAATAATACTTTTATATTTTGATTACGAGATATTAGACTCACATAGGTTGTTCTGACTACGTTTGGTTTCAGCAGTATGTCCCTGGACCAGTACAATACTAAACAAGTTTGATCGTGTGCCATGTGACAACTTTAATGCGCTCGGAATCCCTTGTGTAAACGGTAAGTAAAAGATTACTTGGGACTCGAGGGAGGCGAATTGCCAGTGTTAGGACTTATTAAAAATAAAATCACAGGTGCATGATCTAATTGCAATTCACACAATTAGATTTTTCTATAATATAATTCTCTCCCCGTTTCCTATTCTTCTCCATCTTTGACCACGCAAATTCACAGAAGCTTCTCCTTCCTCGTGATCAACGCACTCGGCTACCCATATAACCAGACCCATTGAGCAGGACCTCCACGCGCACAATTTTATTCTTCCTTCTGCTTCATCTCTCTCTCTCTCTCTCTCTCTCTCTCTCGTGATAAGCTTGCAAGTAATTGAGAAGATGAGGTGCATCAAGGGTTGGGCCCTTCTCTTTCAAGTCTTCTTTTGGTCTAGTCTCGTGCAGCTCTCCAGCGGTCAGACACCCTCGCCGGCTCTGGCCGGACCATCGCCTCCGCCGATGAGCAACGACGGGAAGATGATCGACCAGGGAATAGCTTATGTGCTCATGCTCGTCGCACTTCTTATCACTTATCTCACCCACTGATTGTCCTCTAAGATCTACATCAAAGTTATTGTTTTTCAAGAAAAAGACTCTCTCTCTCTCCGCCTCTCTTTCTTCTGATTAGCAGCTCATGTAAAAAAAGGAAGCTTCGTCATGTAATACTGAAATTTGATTGATTCATTTTATTCACCAACCCTCTTGACTTCCTGTTTCGAAGTTCTGTTTCTATTCTTGGAGTTCTCGCTCAAATTTAATTCGATTTTAGAGCACATCGATGAAAAGATTTAGCAGTATCACTCCTTCATTTATAAAAACAACTAACAAGGGTAGGAGAGAAACGCCAGAGAGGCAGACAGCGAAAACAGAGTAATGCTCTGTTTTCCGCTGCTTTTCTCTGTTTTATCGGGAAACAGTTTTTAAGCTACTTTTGGTAAAAAAAAACTAAAATAGTAATAATTTCTGAAGAAATAAAATTAAAAATTATTTTATATTTTATTTTTCACATATTTTAATATTAAATAATTATTTTATTTTACATCAAATACAATTTTTAATAAATTAATTTTATTTTACATTTAACACAATTATTAACATAATTAACTCACCTCATTTTATGTTATATATTTTTTTCTAAAAAATTATATATTTTTTTAATTGTTATTTTTCTTCCAATCGCTTAATGATGTAGCATTCTAGAAGCTAAAATTTAAATTATTAGATAATCGAATAAGTTAAAATTTAAAATTTTAATTATTTAATTTATTAGTTAATTATTGAGATTATATAATTTTCTTTTTGATGAGAGAGATTAAATAATACAGTACTATTCTATGTGACATTGATATAAATAGCAGTTAAATATGTTTCTATTTTTTGGCTTATCATTAGAAACTTCGTGTTAAGTTTTATTTAAATTAATTAAAATTTATTTAATTTTGAGTTGATTTTTTAATTTTAAAAACTTAACTTTTACTTTTTCTATGACATAAAATTTATTTGTATATATTTAAAATTTACCGTACATATATCTTAATAATTTTAATATGCATTTTATGTGACGCTTGTGGCCGAAGAGGGTGGGGAATGATCACTGGGTGATGTCCTAAGAGAAAAAAATCACTAAGGCAAAGTGTGACTCCTGGCAGGCTTTTAGATCGAATAATGAGTAGTAAGAGGGACAAAAAAATGAATCGTCCTACATCAGAAAGGAAGGAAAATCCTGAGCTGTATAAGTAGATAACGTGATCTTAAATAATAGAGGCGCTTTTTGGGGCAAAAACGTGAGGCTAATGATAAAAAATTCATAGTTGAGCGTGCTTGGGCTGAAGAAGCACTGGGACTGGTGACCTCTTGGGAAGTACTTAAGTCACGTAATTTTTTTAAAATCAAAGTAGACAATATCAATATAATAAGATCACAAAATGTTACATTTTATGCAATATATATATTTAAAATTTACATAACTTAATTTATACATTTCATTGAATATATATATATATATATATATATATATATATATATATATACATTTATTTATATATTGCTACTTTTCACTCCGTCGATAGATCTTATTTTGTGGTTACACCTCATAAGTGGACTATAACCAGAGGTGATGTGTTTATTTAAATCTCGGAACTTACTATTTTAAATTTTTTATTGTTCTAAATCAACTGATTCAAATTAAAATTTAAACTTATAATTAACTCGATTAAAATACATACTTAGGATTTAGTACATTCAAGATGTTTCGCTTATGTAGATATATTAATAGTTAATATAAAGAGATTTAAATATAAATATAATTGTAATATATAAATAAATACGTAACATTATATACGAATATATAAATTTTGAAGATATTTTATTATATAAATATGTTATAATAAAAAAAGATAAAGATGTTAAAATATAGATAATTAAATTTGTAATGTACTTAGTATGCATAATATGTATAATATAATGATATAATTTTTAACTAGATTTGATTTAACTTAAAATTTAACTTAAAACAAAAAAAAAATCAAATCAAATTTGATCAAAATTGTAAATGTTAATTTTACGCTGGAGATGAATCGCTCAAATTTGATTCAAAATCATCCGAATGTAAGTATGTTAATATGAATCGAAAATCAAAAATCGATCGAAAGTTGAATCGATTTTAGATCGAGTCGATCTAAATGAGCCGACTAACGAGCCAAATAATCGGCTCAGTAAAGATTTCGAGTAGATTTTGAGCCGAGTAGGCTCGGCTCGATCCAGCTCGAAATCAGCTCGAATTAAAATACATGTTATATATATATATATATATATAGTATATTACTATATATAATATATGTGTATAATATATATATATATATAATAATAATAATAAACAGAGCCGATCTCGAGCCGGATCAAGTCGAGCCTACCCGGCTCGAGATTGACTCGAAAAAAAAAAGAGATTTCATTATTTTGAGCCGCTCGAAAATGATTTAAAATCGGCTCAAAATTGATTGGAATCGACTCGAGCCGGCTAGAAGTCGAATCCAATCGACTTTGAGCTAATTTCTAGTCGATCGAAATGTGATCGATCCGCTTTCAAGCCGATATTAGCTTGGCTCAAAATCTAATCGATAACAGCCCTGTCCGACTGTTAGTCTTGACCAAAAGTGCATCTCAAATTTTGAAAAAAAAAAACATTTATTTAACATAAAAGTCAAATCATACAAAATAAAATTTATATTAAATAAAATTATATTTTTAAAAATTAATAAGACTTGAACATTTTTTTTAGAGCACTACTATACATCTACAATTACTAAGTAATAAATCGATCAATAATAATTTAAAGTTTTAATTAAGTAAATTATTTTATAAATTAATTACTAATTCACTAGATAATTTAATAAATTAAAATATTAAATTATAATTAATTAATTTATTGATAAATTAATATATTTTTTTTCATTTTAAACTATTAATTGTTGGATAAAAACGAGCATACTCAACATTTGATGATTGAAAGGGATTTTTTTTTTAAAGGGATTATGAAAAATGAACGAGTCATGTGTAATAATGCAAACCCAAAAAAAAAAGGATGCGTCCGAGTCAAATCCTGCAACTCGTTCACCGAGTTGACCCAATCGTCGCCCACCAGCTCGGACCGCCTCATGTCGTTTTAAGGCACGTGATTTAAATCATTTCACTAATTTTTAGGTTAAATTGCATCCAAGACCCTGTAGCCAAAAGGGTATTATAAATTAGTCAATATCTTAGATCTTGAGGTTGTAAAGCTCCATTGTTTAATTCTAATTAGGAAAAGATTATTAATTGTTTATCATTATATCATGACATTGTTCCTAACCATTATTTTTTAAGATTTTAAGAATATAATTTCGAAATATTAATATTTATTTTTCAATTTTAAATTTTAAAGAGGAGAAAATGAGAAATAAGAGAAATTAAATTTTAAATTTTAAAAAAATAATGAGCATAGACATTTATAATAATATTTTTAAATATGTAAATTATTTAAATTAATTTTTTTAAAAATTAAATTTTACAATTTCTTTTATAAAAGTCAATGAAAAATATGAGATTTAAAAAAAAAAGACGAGAACCGCGTCATTGTTACATGCAGTATCTTCGATTTTGTTTCGGCTCATGGATGTATGTAGGATGCTTTCTTCAAATCATATTAAAAGTTGATATTTTTATTAATTTTTAATATTTATAAGCTCTCTCTTGGCTTTCTTTTTCACTCTTTTTTTTTGTAGAATAACACTATGAATCTAACATTTTTTTTTAGATTGAACGCAGATTAAATTAAAAATTATCAATTTAATTTTTATTAAATAAATTTATTCATTCCATGAATCAGTTTAAATAATGTTAATTTATACTTAACATAATTTAAATAAAAATTATAGCAGAAAATCTAATATAGCTATTCATTAAATTATTATAAAAAAATAACAAACTAATATTAATTATACATATAAATAAATATAAGTAATGTTTTTATTGTTTTAATCAATCTGATCAAATGTTGGTTATTGATAAAAAAAATTAGGGGATTTACATATAGTATATTGAATTCATCACAAATTACGCATTTCACTATCGTTTAGTAAATATTACGCATATCACACTCTGCTTATGTTAGCTATTGTTACAATAGAAATGTAAAACCCATAAGCAGAGTGTGATATGCGTAATATTTACTAAACGATGGTGAAATACGTAATTTGTGATTAATTCAATATCCTGTATATAAATTTCCCAAAAATTTAAGCCTTGAAAATGAGTCATTCTCAATTTGATCTAAAATTCGGTTGAACTTTCGATTAATCGTTGAGTAATTTAACGGCCAAAATTGCTGTGATATGGAGATGGAACACTAACTTTTAGGACCTCACTGTAATCAAAAAACTATTTAGGACCTGGATAGAATAAAATTGAAGCCCAAGGATCCCAATACAATTTACTCAATAATAAGAACACCCAGTCTTCTGTACTTCAACGGAAATTCAGAGAAGCTTCTCCTTCCCCAACCCATCAGCGCGTTTCAGAAACCCATATAACACGACCCCGTGAACAGGATCTCCACTCACACCATTGTCATCTTTCTTCTTCTTCTTCGCTCTTCTAGTTTCATCTGTCTCTCTCCCTCTCTCTTCTCTCTTCGCTTGCAAGTGATCAAGAAGATGAGGTGCATCAAGGGCTGGGCTCTCCTCTTTCTGGCCTTCTTTTGGTCTGGGCTCACGCAGATCTCCTGTGGGCAGACAACCTCGCCGCCAATGAGCAACGACGGGAAGGCGATCGACCAGGGGATAGCTTATGTGCTCATGCTCATCGCCCTTCTCATCACTTATCTCTCCCACTGATTATCCAATTAGCCCTTCTTGTGAGCAATGGAAGCTTCTTCTTGTAATATTGAAATTTAATTGATTCATTTTGTTCATTAAACCTCTGTCTTTTAGGTCAGAAGTTTTGTTTTTGTACTGAGCGTAATCAAAATTTTATTAGAATTGAAATGCTAGAGCTTATCGATGTACAGAATTAGCAGCATCATTCTTCTATCTATAAATAGACTCCATATGGAAGAAAATTCTTACAAGAGAAAACTGGAATGGGAGATCAAGGCCAGAGAGGCAAGCAATGGGAACAGTAACTAATGCTCTGTTTTTTACTTCCACTTTCCTCTGTTTTGCTCCAAAACAGAGTATGCCAGAGAACTGCTCAGTGAAGGGCTGAGATCTCGTGTTTCATGAGATTGCCCTAAAGGCTAAAGGGAAAGTAGAAAATAAAATATAGGCCTTCTTTCGTTGATCAAAATTTTTTTTTTTTTTCCTTCAAAAATTTTTTTTTTTTAATATTTTATATTTATTTTATTCGAAAATATTAAAAATTAATTTTCTTTTATATAATTAACATATTTAAATCTTAAAAATTAACTATATTTTATATCTACCGCATGCTTTAATAAAAATAAATAAATTTTATTTCACATTCAATATAATATTTAATAATAAAATATTTTTACTTTACATTATAATATTTATAAAATTCTTTTTTTTCTATTTAAAAAAAAATTACAACATCTCGTAATTATAATCTAACCAAATAAGTCTTCTAAAAAAACAATTTTTCAAATATGATCATGCTCATCACACTAAATTTATTAAGCTCGGAGTAAGCCAGTCAACAAATAAGATATGATCCGAGTTTCAATTCGATTATCCTGTTAAACAGAATAATTTTTTGACTGTAACTATTAATCTGAAATCTGACTTGCTCATTTATATATTTAGTGTATTGAATCCGGATCAGCACTGATCCGATCCGAAACGGTAGAAACATGATTTGAATTTCTTTAAGGAATATTATACATTTTTATTAATTTTTATAATAATATATATTTTACATTAAGTCAAGTAAATATAAAAATAAAATATAAAACTTAATATTAAATTTTTATTTATATTTGATAATATAAAATTTTATAAATGACTAAATATTTATTAATTTATACAACAACAACAACAACCTTAATCCCACTAGGTGGGGTCGGCTACATGAATCCTTTGTTTCCATTGCGCTCTATCAGTTACCAAATTCTTATCTAAGTTTAAGTAACTAAG
>KZ451988.1:711385-796753 GCA_002786265.1 Apostasia shenzhenica
TCACTGTATTCAGGCAATACAGCGCGTCGCTTCCAGGGAACGCCCTAGCTTTAACGCAATTTTCTAAAGGATTCATGTCATGATTGATTCGACAAGTTTTACGCTGGCTGTCGACTACCTAACGCAACCCTCCGCATTTCTCATCCGGGACTTGGGACCCGGCAACGGCGCGTTAAATATTTATTAATTTATATTATATTTAAATTGCTTTTAACTGATTTTTTTAAAATCTTAATTTTATAAATTTTTTTGCTTGTAATATTATTTTAAAAATCACATATTTTATTTATTTTATTACATTTGAATTATTATTATTTCAATATATATAATTTTTATAATAATTTAGAATAGTATATATATATATTTATCAAAACTAATTTTTTTTAATAAAAATAAGTGATGTTAGCAGCAGAATTTATTATAAATTTCAAAAATTATTAACATAAAAATGAGATGAAACATAACAATTCGATGACATATTTAGATTTATCTGAGCAGAGTTAGAGTAAAATCTACTTTTGATCACTATAGTTTTAGATTTTTTTAAGATTTAAAGAGAAAGATTGCTCCAAAATCGCGCAGATCTAATCCAAATTATACAGCAAATGAGTAAATCTGAAAGAAGATGAAATGTTAATTTTGACAGAGATTCGATTTCTCTTCCTCTCCCATGCGTTCCTCTCTCTGGACCGACTTCTAGAACATTTCTTATTTTTTTCTAATCTTGATTTAATGGATAGTTATGAGAATTAATGGGTAATCAAATGTAATAGATTTAAATTTTAAATAATAAGATTTAATTAAATTAAATCTTAATTTCAAACTGTTTTAAATTTTAAATTCTATAATAAAATATTTAATATTTTATATATTTAATTTTAAATAATTAATTTTACAAAAATAAAATTAAATTTATCGTAATAAAATAAATTATTCAAATATTTAAATTAAATTTTACTAGAATAATATGAAACAAGATGATAAAAAAAGTTTTAGTTTGAAAGTATTCATTCACCAATTATTATTCTCGTAAAGCAATCAAATCCGAAAGCTATTGAACAAAATCTAAAACAGTGGAGCATGATAAAAAATTACAAATAAAATAAAAAATAATAATTACCTACATATTATATCATTTTACTTTATTTATGCGTTAGCAGCGTTACTCATTCATTCTTAGTTAATTATAAAATCTTACATACACACACTTAAATTAAAACTCAATCAAAATCTATTTGAAAAAAAAATATTTCATTAATAAATCATTAAAATTATATTTTTATCTTTAATAGTATTTTTTTTCTTCCTTGATGTCACACTAAAGCACTGATCTGTCATAAAATCAATTCACATCGCGGATGTCTCCTTCCTTTACCACTACCTAAATATCAAAGTTTTAAGATTTTCATTCAAAATATATTTAAATATCCTTAAAATAATATGATGAACGGTTTAAATTTTTTGTAACCTGACTATAGTTAGGTCATTAGAAAATTATAATTGCTCATTATAATGAAAATAATTAAAAGTGTATGTATGTAAAATTTTATAATATTTTGAGTGTGCATAACATAATTAACTAAGAATGGATGGATAACACATAAATAAAGTAAAATAGTATGACATGTAGGCAATTATCCTAATAAAAAAATTAGAAATAAATCTAAAAAAAATTAAAAAACATGTGATTTAAGTAGAAAATTCTAAATTTAAACAAAAATTACTACCACATTAATAGAAAATTCATTATTTCTTTTAGAGCCACATTACATCACTCATGTTCCTAGACTGCAAAATAATTTTTTAAGATTATTTTATTTAAATTTATTGATCAATTATTAAAAATATGTAATATTTTTTTTATTTTAAGCTATTAATTGATGGCTAGGTATGAGTATACATATATAATACTCGTACCTATAAATTTGATTAGATTATTAATAGCCATATTCAACAATATAATACTGTGTAACAACACAAATTACTCTTTATAGTATTTTTTTGTTGATATTTTTTCATCATTTCGAGTGGGCCCGACTTAGGGGTGTAATGTCGTCAGTCTGACTAATTCTAGGTAAAATTTAGACTTTAATTAACTAAAATTAGTTTCATGATTTTGGGAATCGAAATTTTGATTTGGATCCAGTTATTACTCGTATTTAATAATAGATAAAGAATAGCTTTAGAATTCATATGATATTAAAAGAAATTTAAATACTATAAATTATGATTATAATTACAATGCAAAATTAATAAAATTTAAATGAAATTTTCAGTGAACAGGTTGAATTTAATGATACACGTAGAAATTTATAGAAATTGACATCAACATTTGATGATTGAAAGGGATTATGATTTTTTTTTTTTTTGGTTTTGATGTAAAGGGTTTTTGATTGCATAAAAATAAACAAGTCATGTGTAATGATGTAGACCTACAAAAAAAAAAGTACATGTGTGACACAAAGAGCTTCAATATTTACTTATTAGACACCGTAAAGTTTAATATTACATAACACACACTTATTTATTTTAATTTTATAACCAACACACCCTAGTTAAAAAATCCTTATATTTTATTTAAGTAGACCATACTTATGTTATGTTTTTTAACTTAAATAAAGTTCATAGGAATAAAATCTAACTCTCGGTGCATCTTAACTTAAATCTTACATGTTAAAAATTATTTAAATCTATTATTTATGTAAAATATTTTAAATCTAATCGTTAGATGCTTATCTTAACGATTAGATTTAATTTAAGATACCTATATATATAAGATTATTATTATTATTATTATTATTATTATTATTATTATTATTATTATTCTTGCAGATCTCAAATCTCGGCCACACGAGAGTTCAACAAAATATCATCCCCGGTGATACAAGACCATCTCCTAGCAACATCGATGACAATGTTTCTCAGTTGCATCTGTCACTGTCGGCGTGTCACGACCTCGTCGTTTTCAATGCAGCATGCTTCTTTCAATCACGAAATCCAGGGATCCGCGTGCTTCAGTCATCACAGACCCTTAGAAGAAATGCCAAAATCAAGAAGTCCGGTGGCCAACAGCGGTGGGACCATCAGTGTGGACTCACCAATTAAATATTTTATCCTCTTTTCGAAAAATCCGGACTTAGCTTCATTATCTCCTGCCTATAAGTATCCTTGAGTAGGCTTCAAGGAGGAGTTGACTTTTCTTCTTGGAATTGCGAGATCTCTTTTCTTTCACCCTTGTACTAAGAGCTAAAGATAAATGAGCTCTCTCTCTCATTTTAGTTTATTGTATTGGTCTTTTCGACCATTCTTTTTCTTTTTCTAGTGGAATCATCTCTCGATGATCGCTCAGTGAAAGTAGGAGATTTCTTCCCTGAATTACCTTAAATCTCTGACTGCTGTTCTGGATGCGTATTACTTTTATTTAAGCAATAATCATCAAGCTTAGCTCTCTGTGTATCATTGTCTTTCAGGACTCTCTCTTTCTCTCTCTTTTTCTTGGGAACCCTTACTTCCCACTTCAACAGCTCAGCCGAGTGGTATCTTTGATTTTAGCTCGACTCATTAATGTTTATAGGATAATTTCTTTAAATCATATTTAAAGTGGACGCCTTTATTAATTTACGGTATTTATAAGCTCTCTCTTGGCTTTCTTCTTCATAATCTTTTTTTGTAGATTTACAATATAAATTTAATATTCATCTTCAATTGAACACATCTCAGTGTTAATAATTATATGATTTTCTCTACGATCTATTACCTCACTATTAAGAAAAGATCAAAGTTGAATTTTGCATGGTATGCATCTTGAATCCTTGATCAAGCAAAGAGAGGAGCCAAGAGAAAGAAAATGAGACTATAGGTATGAAAACCAAATTTTATACTCAATGCAAGCAAGATAATAATGTGGGTAAAAATAAGACGATCCGATTTTTAGGTCAATTTTATCTAAGTTTAAGATTAAATTAAAAATTATTAATTTAATTTTTATTAAATAAATTTATTCATTCACAATCAATTTAAATAATATTATACTTAACATAAATTGATTAAAAATTATTAAAAAAAATAATATAGACATCCATTAAATTGTTATGAAAAAACAAATAAATTGATATCAATTATATGTACGTTGATTATTGATAAAGAAAAATTGAAATCCTAAAACTAGATTTGATCTAAAATTTGAATGAACTTTTGATTGAACTTAACGGCCTGGAAGATAAAATCTAACTTTTAGGACCTGTAATGAAAAAAAGAAAAACTTTTAGTACCTAATTGAAATAAGAAACCTTGAAGGACCGACATAGAATACAATCAAAGACCAAGGACTGCATTACAATATACTCCATGAGAATACCCAGTCTTCGGTTGTTGACCGCAAATTGTGAGAAGCTTCTCCTTCCCAATCCATCAGCGCGTATCAGAAACCCATATAACCTGACCCCGTGAACAGGATCTCCACTCACACCATTGTCATCCTTCTTCTTCTCCTTCTTCGCCAGCCTTTTTTGCTTCATCTCTCTCTCTCTCTCTGTTTCTCTCTCTTCTCTCTTCGCTTGCAAGTAATTGAGAAGATGAGGTGCATCAAGGGTTGGGCTCTCCTCTTTCTGGCCTTCTTTTGGTCTGGGCTCATGCAGATCTCCTGTGGGCAGACAACCTCGCCGGCACCAGGAGAATCGCCTCCGCCAATGAGCAACGACGGGAAGGCGATCGACCAGGGGATAGCTTATGTGCTCATGCTCATTGCCCTTCTCATCACTTATCTCTCCGACTGATTGTTCTCATTTATCAAATTTCTTTCTGAGTAGTAGTTTGTATAAACAATGGAAGATTCTGTCATGTAATATTGAAATTTAATTGATTCATTTTATTCATTAAACCTCTGTCTTTTAGTACCGAAGTTTTGTTTTTGCACTGAGCGCAATCAAAATTTAATTAGAATTGAAATGCTAGAGCTTATCGATGAGCAGACTTAGCAGTATCATTCTTCTATCTATAAATAGATTCGATATGGAAGAAAATTCTCACAAGAGAAAAATGGAATGGGAGATAAAGGCCGGCCAGAGAAGTAAGCAATGCATAAGAACAGAGAATAATTCTCTGTTTTTTACTTCCACATTCCTCTGTTTTGCTCCAAACAGAGTATGATTGGGATCATCTCTGTTGCAGCATTATTGAAAATTAAATTGGGAACAGCCCAAGGAGGGCTGAGATCTCGAGTTTCAGCAGGTTGCCCTGAAGAGAAAGTAGAAGATCAATATAAAAAGAGATGATTTTTAATGTGAAATTTTTCAGAAGTGGAAAAAAGCCATGATATCATCTGAACGTCAGAAGTGAATCGCTATCTCAGAATGTGATCTAAAAAGTTTTAGTTTGAAAATATTCATTCTTGTAGCTCACGAACTATTATTACTGTGAATTTGTGTTGAATGAATAGTTCATCCAATTTAATCATTTAGACCAAAAATGATTACACCACTAAAAGCAACCCCGATCTGAAAGCTATTGAATAAAATCTAATTGTTGACGGAGAAAGATGAGAGTTTTGAGAGTTAAAGACACGCAACTTTTCTAGCTCAGAACACTTGCTCAAAGGAGAAGATAAAAATTGTCCAGAATTATACACAAGAATGTGAGATTGTTCAGGGATAGCTTCCCTTACGTTCACTGAAAAGTTAGAGAAAAAAGATCTCACTAATATTCAAAAATGATTTGGTCAGTGGACCAATATGATAAAAAGAAGAATAAAGAATACTAGCTTAGTCAGTCTTCGATGATCGTGAGTTTGGTCATCAGTCATGACATGCTCTGATACTCTATTTCTGGAGCTTCTCCCAGAAATATTTATAGGTAAACTGTAGTAAAGTTGAGCGGATTTTCGGGCTAGAATATTATAACCATCTGTTTTATACTATTGACTCCATCATTGCCGGCTCCAAGCAAGGGCGCGTGAGTTCTTGATCTGTGTGACTAGTTGAAATTTACACTTAGTCGAAATCATGCTGACATGACAGTCTCCATTAGATTGAGACAGCAACATCTGTGGGTGACCAAATAGCATGACCTGATATTACTGAAGAAAGTGTGGAACGCCAATTGTCATGGCTGATGTTAAGGATCTACAATGACAAAATGTAATTAGTACAATATCGTGACTGATGAATAAAACATCATGCATGATGATAAAAATAGAAAACCTTTAGATACCACATGTACAGTTGAGATTCAACGTTTAATCCAGATATTAATACTAATACAATCAAATGCGGCAAAAAATCACAAATAAAATGAAAAAATTAGATGCATACCAAGAAAAAAGAACGAGAGAACATGAAAATTTTAAAATTTAACAAAAAAAGTTACCTTCACATTAATTAAAAATTTAGTTTTTTTTAGATCCACATTACTATTCTTACGATTTTAAATCGTATAATAGTTCCTTAAAGCCTATCTAATTTTGAATAAGGCTTCTATATCACGTTTATAGTGAATATTCATGATAGACACCGCCAAAAGAGGTGGTACCTCTCCCTTTTGCCAAAATTATGATGACTTCAAGTATGATTATTATCTAACTAATTTTGAACGAGTTAAAATTAACTTAAAAATGAATATTTTGGTCTCAGCTTGGCTGCAAATTGGTTAGAAAATAAAATTGAATCAAATTGAGTCAATCGATCATAAAGTCGCCTTCTAACCAAGTAACTATGATTTTTAACTTTTCACTCGCAATAGCTTTCAATCCTTCGAGTGCTACCCATTTTTCAACAGTATACACAATATTCTTAAGGATTCGAATATATTATTTTTGTTATTACAAACATGCTCATATAAGCAGAAACACAAATAGTTTTCTTAATTATCTCATTTATCTAACCACTTTAGGTGACTTCAATTGAAGGAATAGAATATTCTTTTTAAATGATTTTTGTAAAATTTTTGGGGAGATTGTGACTGATATAATATATTGTACTTTTTTATTATTGAACTTATTTGATGAATTGATTATAGCAATTTATGATTTAAAATTTTAAGTTTTTTAAACTTTATTTAGTCATAAAAGTTAAAAAAATTAAACTAATTGATTAATTCTATTTTGATTTGATTTTGAATGGCAATGAGGCGTGTTCACACTGGATTCACAAATTCAACGCGTTGACTAGCAGAGTAGGTGTGAGTTTAGATAAGCCAAACTCATTACGAGTAAGATAAGTAATGATCTTATACGAGTACACTCCTCCCAACTTCTCAATAATTAAAAATATTTCTTAAAAATATATTATTCCACTTAATGTATCATTTTTGTAGCGTATATTTTATATCATATGTTAAATTTTTTTTTTTTTTTTGATCTTTTAGAAATAAATCATATGATATACTTTCAATTGAATAAAGCGAGAAGAGTGAGACTGAAGCAGGCAGAAATAATCGAAAGTATATAATGGAAACAGGTATGATCATATGGGTTTCGATGAACCCGGTGTGAACACGCCTCATTACCATTCCAAATCAAATCAAAATAGAATTAATCGATTAGTTTGACTTTAATCGAGCTTGAATCGAAAACAATAGAGTAAAAGCTGGCTCAGATAAAAATAAGATTAAAATTTTGTCATCCATATTTTAGATTGAATAGAAATTAAATTCCTAACTTTTAATTCAATCATAAAACGAGATTGAAACGACTTAATATTGGATTGTTGAGTGGCATGCAAGCAATGTTATTATCAATTAGAATAATTACTTGATTTATTTTGTAATAATTATTATGATGTGATGATTAAATTTATTTTACCCAGAGGTGATTATAATTTAGATGAATGTCAATAACAACATATAGGTGAAAATTGACAAATTCTAATTGTGATGGTGATATTTGTATACTTTTAAATTAAATGATAGTTATGAAATTATAAATACAATTAAAATATTAGGAATCTCATGATAGTCACTCTTGCCTGCTCGAGCTATGATTTGACTGTCAATAATCTTGAGGTGACATTGACTGAATTAATAAATTCCATGAGGTGATAAAATCCATGAGGTGAAAATGCCGCGAGGTGATAAAGGTAGTGGAAGTGACATTATGAGTATTCCAGGATCCTTAAAGTAATGATATGTGATAATTAAAAATATGCACTGTTTATTTATTTCTGCATTTTGATATATGTTTGTAAATTTTTGTAATATCTGATTGTATCGTTGTGATGTAACTGATTATATGCATATGATGTTTATATAAAATTGTGGTCGCATACCTGATTGATTTATTTTATTTTAGCCGGTGGGCGGAGTTCGCCTTCTCAGTCCATATTGTTTGGGACTACGCCATTTTTATGGTAGATACCGCAGGACAAAGTGATACACATGAGAATGAGATTCGTGATGGAGAGACACCATAGAACGAGCTAGGATTTTATCTTTTATTTGGTTGTTTTTGAATTATAAACATTTGAATGGTGTAGCTGATATGATGAAATTTATTATTTCTTTCGATACTGATCTAGATGATAATATATCTACTTATGATAGAGACCCTTGGTGATTGGTTTTAAATATTTGATATCAATTTTTTTTATTTCTATTATTCCTAGCTAACTTTGGTTGTTCTTTTAATCACAACGTCATAATCCTTATTTATTGTGGTCTAGTTTGTGTATATGCATTAATCACAGAAGACTATAATAAATTGGGGTGTAACACTTACGAAATAAGATCTAAATTGGTTTAGTCTAGTCTGTATAAGTTGAAGTATCATTATAATTTCGTCTTCTAACTAAGTAACTATGGCTGTTAACTTGTCACTCGCAATAACTTTCAATCCTTCGAGTGCTGTCCATTTTTCAGCGATTCGCACAATATTCTTAAGAATTTTTTAATATCTTATTTTTATTATTGCAAACATGCTCATTTAAAAAAAAAACACAAATATTTTTCTTAATTATCTCATTTATCTAACCACATTAGGTGACTTCAATTGGAGGAATAGAATATTCTTTTCAAATGATTTTTGAAAATATTTTGGAGAGAATATGACTGATATAATATATTGTACTTTTTTATTGTTGAAGAACTTATTTGATCAAGTAATTATAGCAATTTATGATTTAAAATTTAAGTTCTTTAAACTTTATTTAGTCATAAAAATCAAACTAATCGATTAATTCTATTTTGATTTGATTTAGAATGGCAATGAGGCATGTTCACATCGGGTTCCTCGAAACCCATATGATCATACCTATCTCCATTATATATATATATATATTTTTTATTTTTGCCTGCTTATCTTAACGTATGATATAAATTATATACTCTGTAAAAATGCTATATTAAGTGGAATAATATTTTTTTTAAAAAAAATTTTAGTCATTAACAAGTTGGGGGGAGTGTACTCGTATAAGATCAGTACTTATTCTACTCGTAACGGGTTTGACTTATCTAAACTCACACCTACTGTGCTAGTCAACGCGTTGAATTTTATTGGTATTTGTACAAATTGATATAACATTTGATGATTGAAAATCTGATATAAATAAATAGAAAAAAAAAATCAACAGCAAAACATATGAAAATCTACCAACTTTACAGGGATAATCAATGCTGAATGATGAACCTGTCAACGAGTAAAACCCCCAAAAAAAGCCGAAGCCGAGTCAAAATCTAACAACTCGTTGACCGCGTTGACCCAAAAACTTGGACCGCTTCATTAGGCATGAGTTTACGGAAAATTGCATCTGGAACTCTGAAGTCAAAAACATATTATAATTTGATCCTATTTCAGATATAATTACTAATTTATTATCATTGTATCATAAGATTATTACTGATTATTAATTTTTCAATCTTTTAGAAAATAATTTTAAATATTAATATTTTTTATTTTAAAATTTTATAGTGCAGAAACAGAAGATTGAAGAAATTAAGATGAAAGCTGTAGCGTTTTGATAACTCGAAGAACTAAAATTGAGATTTTTTAAAAGTTAGAATTAATTTGCAATAGCCTCTAGTCTGGATGCAATTTAACCAAAATTTTAAATTATTAAATTTTTAATTTGAGATAGAGCACATTTAAAATGAATTTTTAGGTCAGTGAAATTTACTATTTGAGTGAAACGTATAGCTAGGCAATACGTTAGCTACTCAACTTGATTTTTTTAGGACTCGAAACTAACTTACTAAAAAAATTAATTTAACTCATAATTAGCTGAATATTTGTACAATTTTATATATATAGACATTTTAAATGTATTTGAAAATATTTTATAAACATAAATTTTTTTATAAAAAATATATATTAAAGATTAACTTACCAAACCCAGCCCGCACATTGCCCAGGTCTACCTCTCATATCGCTGCGTCGTCGGCGGGCAGGGCCTCACACTGCAGCGACCTGCGCGCTGGCCCCTTGATTTTTTAAATGTAATGCATAATACATCTTATGTGCAAAATAATTTTTTAAATCAAAAATAAGTTTAAAAATTAAGCTCAATTCAACTCAAAAATCAACTCAATATCGATTTGATTTTTGTTAATTTGAATGAAACTCGACTCAAACTTGAAATATTTAAGATTTTTGAGTTTGAGTTGAGGCAATCTCTCTCAAAACTCGACTCATTATCAAACCTAGGTGCAGCTTCCGAGGATCATAAAAGACGAATTTACTGGAGCTACGTGAAATTCATTTTTCATAAATACTTCACAATTTTCTACATACATCATTTAGGAGTATCTTATTTTATCGAATTATTTCTATAAGATGGGTGAGGTTTGCAACCATGCCAGTCGACTCATTATGTTAAACGCTTTTTCATTTTAGTAATCCACTTTGATACTCGACTCTGTCGATCCCCTTCTTTCAGCTTGGTCACTTCTTGGGTTTGACTCAAGCTATGGTCGTATATAGAAGAATTTTTCTAAATTATTTTATAACCTAACATTTTAATTGTATTTATTATCTATTTGCTTTCTCTTTTGGCTCTTTTCTTCGCTCTTACTTTTCTTTAATTGAACACATTTTTGTGTTAACAATTATGATATTTTTCTCTATAATTTATTTGGACATGATTGCGAGTATGATAATAATATGCACAAAAAATGGAGAATTCTAATTTAAAGGCCAATTGGAGGTTGACCGATCACCAACCTTGGCGGCTATTTATTTGGGCAAAATAAGAGTGCTTGCATGCCGCTCAACAATTCAATATTAAGTCGTTTCAATCTCAATTTATGATTGAATTAACAATTATGAATTTAATTTCTGTTCGATCTAAAATATGGATGACAATAGTCGATTAAAGCCGATCTGAATTTTGATATTTCACTTGAAATGTTATGTATAGTTTAAAAATCTTTTAGATAAATAAACTTATTTATTTAATCAGTTCAAATCATATTTGTCTATCTTAAGTTAATTGTTAAAAAAAAAATTATACTCAATTGAATTTGAATAAAGATCTAAGAAGAAATTCTAATATAGTCCATAACTAAATTAGTAAAAAAATTTAAATAACTAATAATTTTATATTTATTATTGATTTTGGGACCTGAATAGAAAAAAATTTATGCCCAAGGATCCAATTACAATTTACTCAATAATAAGAATACCAAGTCTTCTGTACTTCAACGGAAATTCAGAGAAGCTTCTCCTTCCCAACCCATGAGCGCGTTTCAGAAACCCATATAACACGACCCCGTGAACAGGATCTCCACTCACACCATTGTCATCTTTCTTCTTCTTCTTCGTCCTTCTAGCTTCATCTGTCTCCCTCCCTCTCTCTTCTCTCTTCGCTTGCAAGTAATTCAGAAGATGAGGTGCATCAAGGGTTGGGCTCTCCTCTTTCTGGCCTTCTTTTGGTCCGGGCTCACGCAGATCTCCTGTGGACAGACAACCTCGCCGGCACCAGCAGCATCGCCCCCGCTAATGAGCAACGACGGGAAGGCGATCGACCAGGGGATAACTTATGTGCTCATGCTCATCGCCCTTCTCATCACTTATCTCTCCCACTGATTGTTCTCATTTATCAAATTTCTTTCTGATTAGTAGTTTGTGTAAACAATGGAAGATTCTGTCATGTAATATTGAAATTTAATTGATTCATTTTGTTCATTAAACCTCTGTCTTTTAGTTCAGAAGTTTTGTTTTTGCACTGATGGCAATCAAAATTTAATTAGAATTGAAATGCTAGAGCTTATCGATGAGCAGACTTAGCAGTATCATTCTTCTATCTATAAATAGATTCGATATGGAAGAAAATTCTCACAATAGAAAAATGAAATGGGAGATAAAGACCAGCCAGAGAAGCAAGCAATGCATGGGAACAGAGAATAATGCTCTGTTTTTTACTACCGCATTCCTCTGTTTTCCTCCAAACAGAGTATGGTTGGGATCATCTCTATTGCAGCATTATTGACATTGAAATTGGGAACAGCCCAAGGAGGGTTGAGATCTCGAGTTTCAGCAGGTTGCCTTGAAGACAAAGTAGAAGATCAATATAAAAAGAGATGATTTTTACTGTGAAATTTTTCAGAAGTGGAAAAAAGCCATGGTATCATCTGAACGTTAGAATTGAATCGCTATCTCAGAATGTGATCAAAAAAGTTTTAGTTTGAAAATATTCATTCTTGTAGCTCACGAACTATTATTACTGTAAATTTGTGTTGAATGAATAGTTCATCCAATTTAATCATTTAGACCAAAAATGATTACTCCACTAAAAGCAACCCCGATCTGAAAGCTATTGAATAAAATCCAATTGTTGACGGAGAAAGATAAGAGTTCTGAGAATTAAAGATACGCAACTTTTCTAGCTCAGAACACTAGCTCAAAGGAGAAGATAAAAATTGTCCAGAATTATACACAAGAATGTGAGGTGGTTTAGGGATAGTGTAACATCCCGTGATCTCATTATAGAGGTATTGTCCGTTTTGACTTTAGGAAAACTGCATGCTTGAGTGTTTCTCAGGAGGTCACCCATCCTAGTGCTACTCCAGCCCAAGCACGCTCAACTATGGAGTTTTCCATCACTAGCCTCACGATTTTGCCCCAAAAAATGCCTCTACTAGAATTTGTCTTCTTTGAAGATGACCCACCAGATTGCTTTGACTCCATTCCTTTCCTCTTATTAGCTACTGCATCCCTCTTTGCTTGCATAGCCTGTTCATTTTACTCCACCAGGATTGCTGTCTTCACTAAAGCACTATAGGATTTTAGCTGCTGAGGAATAACTAATGTGCGTATATTATTATGCAATCCATGCAAAAATAAGTCACATTTATCTTCTTCAGCGGACATCAAGTGAGGTGCATATCTAGAAAGAGCAGCAAACTTCGCTTCATACATTCCTCACTGTAGAAGGCAAGATAACTCATCTTTCATTTTCTTTCTGGCTGAAAGAGAAACATACTTCTGTCTAAAAGTTTCAAGAAATTCCTCCCAAGTAATAGCTTCCATCGTCTTGTCACTCAGGTGAACTCTACGATAATTTGTCCACCAGTCATCTTGCTGCATCATCCATCACGGATGCAGCCATAGATACTTTCCTGTCAGCAGGGCACCGGATACTCTCGAACACTTTTTCTATTTTGGAGAGATTCGGAGGATTTCGGCGAGGATTCTAGGAAATTATCGGAGATTTCATCATGGTGAATAAGAGGTAGGCGTACAATGATGCTTATCGTATATAAATTCGAAATTATAATGAAATGATATAATTTAAGTTATATAGATTAAATTGTATCTTTGCATAAAATTAAATGAAAAAATTATGAAATTTCCTCTACTCTGCAGCGTGAATGATTATACTCTTGTTTGGTGGTATAGATTAGATTTTTTTTTTTGAGCGATAATTAAAATCATGAACTTTGAATGAAATGATTTAACCTGTAATTATTTCATTAAAATACACGTAGGATATGTAATTTACTGATTTCATCAAATTAATAATAATTATTCCAATTCTCTGTACGCATTTGAATTATTGAATAGTGGTTATAAATGTATATATATATATATATATATATATATATATGTATATGTTATAATCTGCTATAAGAAAAACTGTTAAAATATTAAATATTCATACACAAAATAAAATGAATGATTAAAAAGGTATTTGATTTATTTTGTTGTGATTATTGTGACGTAATGATTAAACTTATTTTATCCTGAAGTAATTATAATTAAGATGAATGCCAATGATAACTTAAAGGTGTAAATTGACGATTCTATTTATGATGGTGATAAATGTATATTTTCTTAGATAAAATGATAATTGTGAAATTATACGTGCAATTAAAATATTAGGAATCTCATGATAGTCATTTCTGTCTGCTCGAGCTATAATTTGACTGTCAATGACCTTGAGGTGACATTGACTTTGAATTAATAAATTCCATGAGGTCAAAATACCACGAAGTGATAAAGGCAGTTAAAGTGATATTATGAGTATTCCAAAGTCCTTAAAGTAATGATATGTGATAATTAAAGATGTGTACTATTTATTTATTTCTGTATTTTGATACATGTTCGTAAATTTTTTATAATGTCTGATTGTTTCATTGTGATGTAACTGATTATGTGCACATGATGTTTACATAAAATTGTGATCGCATGCCTGTTTGATTTATTTTATTCTGGAAGGCGGAGTTCGCCTTCTCAGTCCATGTCATTTGGGACTGACGTCATTTTTATGGCAGATACTGCAGGACAAAGTGATGCACAAGGGAATGAGGTTCGTGATGGAGAGACACCATAGAATGAACTAGGATTTTATCTTTTATTTAGTTAGCTTTTGAATTATGAACATTTAAATGGTGTAACTGATATGATGAAGAAAGTGTGGAAGGCCAATTGTCATGGCTGATGTTAGGGATGTACAATGGCAAAACATAATTAGTATAATATCGTGACTGATGAATAAAACATCATGCATGATGATAAAAATAGAAAGCCTTCAGATACCATATCTACAGCTGAGATTCAACCCTGAATCCAGATATTAATACTAATACAATCAAATGCGACAAAAAATCACAAATAAAATGAAAAAATTAGATGCATACCAAGAAAAAAGAACTAGAGAACATGAAAATTTTAAAATTTAACAAAAATTACCTTCACATTAATTAAAAATTCAGTTTTTCTTACCATTCCAAATCAAATCAAAATAGAATTAATCGATTAGTTTGACTTTAATCGAGCTTGAATAGAAAATAATAGAGTAAAAGCTGGCTCAGATAAAAATAAGATTAAAATTTGTCATCCATATTTTAGATCGAATAGAAATTAAAATCCTAACTTTTAATTCAATCATAAAACGAGATTGAAACGACTTAATATTGGATTGTTGAGTGGCATGCAAGCAATGTTATTATACCCAAATAAATAGCTGCCAAGGTTGGTCATTGGTCAACCACTAATTGGTCTTTAAATTAGAGTCCTTCGTTTTTGTGCATATTATTATCATACTTGCAATCATGTCAGAATAGATAATAGAGAATATCATAATTGTCAACACAAAGATGTGTTCAATCGAAGAAAAGTAAGAGCGAAGAATGGAGCCAAAAGAGAAAGCAAAAAGATAATAAAAACAATTAAAACGTTAGGTTTTAATTATACCTTGGAATTGGCGGGTGGCTCGATGGGCTAATCAAAACTCGATAAATTTTAAACTAATTTGGTTAACTATTTTGGACGGTAAGCCGGGCTAAGCTAACTCGAGACCGATTTGATTTAGTCAAAGCCCGATTAAGCCTGATCCATGCCAAACTCAGACCGCACATTGCCCAGGTCTACCTCTTATATCTCAGACTTCTAATTAATTATTTTTATTGATATATGTTATTTTTGTGATATAATAAATAAATTTTCCTTTTTATTTAATTTAGTCAAAACTGGTTAAGCCTGATCCATGCCAAACCCAGCCCGCACATTGCCCAGGTCTACTTCTTATATCTCAAACTTCTAATTAATTATCTTTATTGATATATGTTATTTTTGTGATAATGTTGAACTTTTTTTAAAAATTTATTTATGTATGTAAGGTGTAATTAATGATAAATTTACACTATATTTATATTTTTAAGATATATTGATTTATTATTGTTATTATTAGATGAGTCTTATATAATTTGATTGATGATCTGTGTTAATTTGTAAAGTTAAAAATAATAATTTAAATTTTTACCATAAAATATTCTAATATATTAATTTAACTTCCGTTGGACATAGTTATTCACTAATTTGTTTAACTATTTTAGATTAATATCCTGCGTAAGATATTATAGGATTTTAGTAATTATTAATTTAAATAAAATTATACTAATGTATAATTATGGAAGACTTAGATAGTAATATAGCATGTCAGAATGCTTAGAACTTAAATTTATATTTGGATATAAATTTTAGGCTTTTTAGGCTCGTGGGTAGTCGCCCAAGCTGGATTTGATTTAGTCAAATCCGGTTTAGCCTGGTTGAGCCGGACTTTGAAAAAATCTGTAGGCTATTGCAATTGCTGCCTAAACCCGGTTGAGCCGGACTTTGACTAAAGCCGGGCTTTGACTAGTAACTCGTTGCCCGAGTTGACCCAGTTGCTGCCAAATAGCTTGGACCGCTTCATTAGGCATTATTAAAATCACGTTAACGACTACGGAAAATTGCATCTAGAACTCTGAAGTCAAAAAAATATTATAATTTGATCCTATTTCAGATATAATTACTAATTTATTATCATTGTATCGTAAGATTATTACTGATTATTAACTTTTCAATCTTTTAGAAAATAATTTTAAAATATTAATATTTTTATTTTAAAATTTTATAGTGCAAAAACAAAAGATCGAAGAAATTAAGATGAAAACTGCAACGTTTTGATAACTCGAGAAACTAAAATTGAGAATTTTTCAAAGTAAGAATTAATTTGCAATAGCCTCCAGATCTCAGTAATCTGCATGCAATTTAACCAAATGTTTAGATTATTTCATTTTTAATTTGAGATAGAGTACAGTTAAAATGAATAAAATCGAAGCCCAAGGATCCCAATACAATTTACTCAATAATAAGAATACCCAGTCTTTTGTACTTCAACGGAAATTCAGAGAAGCTTCTCCTTCCCAACCCATCAGCGCTTTTCAGAAACCCATATAACACGACCCCGTGAACAGGATCTCCACTCACACCATTGTCATCTTTCTTCTTCTTCTTCTTCGCCCTTCTAGCTTCATCTGTCTCTCTCCCTCTCTCTTCTCTCTTCGCTTGCAAGTAATTCAGAAGATGAGGTGCATCAAGGGTTGGGCTCTCCTCTTTCTGGCCTTATATATAGTTTTAATCATTTTTTTCCTTTATTCTCTGTGATTGTCAATTAGTCGGTTGGCTTGTGAGCTCCGTCTTGCGGCGAAAAACAGAAGAAGCGCATGCAAGAAAAAAGATAAAAATCTTTAATGTATATTTACATGTAATAAATGTGCATGTTTATGTAGATTTGAATGTGATAATCATAAATAAGTTAATGTCGGCAGAAGAACGGAAATAAAAAGAGAGGAAGAAAGGAAAAAGAAGTAGGTAAAGAGATTTTAATTGGCTTCTACACGGAGAGATTTTATTGAGTCGTAATTAAGGTGAGAGGGAAACCAAACTTGTATGATTTTGTTTGTTGGATCGATACTTGATTTATTTTTGTGACATTGATTAATATTACAAAGATTTATGTGAAAATATCAAGTTTCTACTATTGATTGTGTTGTTCTGATAGATTATAATTCTTACTTAATTATGAGACTATTTATTGAATTCTTAAAATACGTTAGTTAATAATATTATGTTTGATATGGTTATTTAAATATTGCTATTGGTTGCTAATATTAGATATTATATTTTATTGTAAAATGGAATTGCATTATTACTAAGCATTTATAAAGCAATTTATCAATATATGATGTCAAGAGTGGATTTAAATAATAAAAAGTATAGAAAATATTTTGTGAGAATACTTCAAGGCATTGTCAATCCTTAGCTCGAGCTTTATGGTGATACTATGATTATACTATATAGAGATTTTCCTATTGGACCTACTGATGAGAGTAATTCCTCTAGAGGTTTTGCCATTGTACTTACTTACGGGAGTAATTTCTTAAATGACTACGAATTGATATTAATATTTATATTGATACAGAGATTTTCGTATTGTACCGACTGACGAGAGTAATTCATCAATGAGATGAAGAGATTGATTAACAATCTAAAGTAGCTCCAGGGCCGTAATTTGAAAAATATTAAGTAAACCGAGATAAAAAAAATGATATTTTAAAGTTAATGTTATTGATGCCATTCTTACATTATTGCTAATGTTGTTTTAGTAGATTGAGCATACTATTATTGTTGATATTATTGTTAAAAATTATATTTGATTTATTGTACCTCTAGCATTTTAACTTGTTGATGTTTGCATATGAGTTTGGTTAAAAAGTTCTGAGTCGTGGGACTTAGCCCTCTCAAATATCTTTAGGTTCACAAGTAGCTGGCTTCTTAGAAGAAATGAAGGATAGTTGTTTGACCTCCAGAGTTTTTCTTTTATATATAAGTTTTGTAAGAACATCTATATATAGAGTATGACAATTTGGATGTAAATAGTTAATCTTGTTTCTGTTTATATATCTTGCCTTATACTAGTTTAGATTTTTGTTTAGCACACTCTAATGATGTAATATAAGCTAGTACAGTTGTCTGTCATTTTCTGACTTGTTTTATTGCTATAGTGTTAATTGTTATCGTCTTTTTAAGTTAGGACATGATAAGAAGTATATTTATATCAAAATCGTAGTTGACCCGCTTGTAACATGTTTAATTTATCTAAACTGACACCTAATCCGTGAGTTGGCTGGTTGAATTTTCGGATATCGGTCGAAGTTGATATCAATATTTGATGATTGAAATTCAATTACAAATACATAGAAAAAATAAAATCTACTGCAAAACATATGATAAGCTACTTCACAGGGATTATGATGGCCGAAAGGGGAGCATCCGAGTCAAAATCTTGCAACTCGTTTTACCGAGTTGACCCAATCGTCGCCCAATAGCTTGGACCATTTTGGGGTTAATTGCATCTGAGCCCCTGTAGTTGGAAGAATATAATAAATTAATCCTAAATAAAATATAATTATTAATTTATTATCACTATATCATAAGATTATTATGGGTCATTAGATCAAAACTTTAAAATATTAATATTAATTTTTTTATTTTAAAATTTTAAAGTAAAAAAATAAGAGATTGAAAAAATTAAAATGAAAACATTGAGAATTAAAATTTAGATTTTTTAAAAGCTAGAATTAATTTGCAACACCTTTTTTTGATTTTAGTGGGTCGTGTGCAATTTAATCAAATTTTTAATTTGAGATAGATCACATTTAAAAAAAAAATTAGGTTTGTGTAACTTGCTCTTTAAGTAGAATGTGTAGCGAGTCGATATGTGACAACGTTGGTTGGGGATATCATCTGGCCCCTCTACGCAGGAGTCCCGAAGAGGGCCAAATTACTCCTCTCGAGGCCCGATGGCTGGGCCAGAGTGCTCCCTCCGTAGTCCAGCAGCAGGACTAGCGAGGGAGCCAGAAATGATTTGCTCCTGATTCCCTCTAACTCCTCAGCCTCATCATCAACATTATGTTTGAAGAAACGATAGTCGAGGAGAGGAGCCTTGCTAGCTCCAAGGTGATCTGCTCCTTGTTATAAAGAGTGTAATAGATTGGTCTCAAAGAGGGGGGTTCCCTCATATTTGAGGTCGATACTATTATACTAGTTGTCTAAGTTCTGAAGTATTGTAACTTCTCTGTCCTTCTTGTACCTCATGAGAAACATGTGGGAGAATAAAAAAATGAAATTTATAACAAATTTTATCATTAATGAAATGCATTTTCTTTCAAAAACTTATTCTGAATGAATTATGTTTGCATTTTTATCTTTTCTTTCGTGTTTAAAGAAGGTACCACGAGTTCAGAAAAGAAAAAGAATTCATAAGTATAAGAAAGTATAAAGCAATGATAAATTCTAAGTTAAAAGGTGAAACCAACTATCGTCGTGCACGAGCGTATGGAACATCAAACAACAATAGTTGAAAGGAAAAAGAAGTGTGCACTGTCGTTTTGAAACCTCGTGCATGACACTAGGACGAAATGCTGGAAGAGATGCTTCGATAACCGTGCATCGCTTCGAATTTCGAACCTATCAGAAAACACGGACGACCTGATCGTGTCCGTGCGCTGATTGATAAGATCAAATAGCCAGAAGACGGAAAGTCACAACTGTTCCCCACAAAGCCTGTCAAAAAAAAAGGGAGAAGTTGGATCATTTGCCCATCTTCAAACCCAAAGAGAGAAAAAGAAGAAACCCTTGCTCCGCCCGTCGAAACCTAGTAATAAGGGGACGAGAGATCGAGTGGGCCTAGCTGGCCGAACAATTCCAGGGGGATGCTAGCTATCAGGAGTCTCTCCTGATGGAGCATGAAGTGCTCAATAAACGAAGGGATTCAGGGAAAATCCTAGCCTAATGGTCATCCCTCTTACCGCTGATTTTCGACCAAACAGTCCCCCTGAAGGAGCGATATGCATATACTGGGCTTAGGTGAAGTACGGTCTGATGCTGCCGCTGCAATCGGAGTTCAAGGAAATCCTGAACTCATTCAAGATTGTGCCGACGCAACTCTCCCCCAACGTCGTTGCCTACGTGTACTCCTTCCTGAAGCTGCTACAGGCTCGGGAGATACCGTGGACCTTAACGCTGTTCAGGATTTTGTTCAGCTGGATGGCAGTGCCGGGGTACGAAGGATGTTTGGCCCTACGGTCGAAGATGAGGAAGGCGATGTATCCAAGGGCGAGTAGCTCTCATTCGGACTGGAGAGACTACTACTTTTTTGTCGGAGGGGGTTTAGGAATCCCCTTGACGCTCGGAGTGTGCCTTCCCGAGTTCATTGGCGATGCCAAGTGGATGGCTGGGCAAGACACCCTGAAGAATCTGGAGAAGCTCAAGGGGCAGAGCTGACCCCTGAAGGATTTCCTCAAGCACGTGAAGAAGGACATATCCTTGTACGCCAAGGCTTTGGGATATGTCATCTTCAAGGAAGTCGCCCCACCTCATAGCTCAGTTCTGATGAAGAGGGCCAGGAGGGGGCAGCCTCTTGCCGTCCAGCTCAGTAGAGAGGTCACTGAGGTGGAGGAGGAGGAAGAGGTGATAGAAGTTCCAGAGCCAGTCTGTGGAGAAATTGCTGTTGACGTAGTGTTCTCACCCGATGACACTGCGGACGACAGGAAAACATTTGCCGAGCTATACATAGGCAAGGGGAAGGAGCCTTCAGTAGCAACCGAGCCCAAGACGGTCCCCAAGGGTGATTAGGAAAGGGGGATCATTATTGGGGAGGAGAAGAAAGGGAATAAGATCGAAGGAGGCCAACAAAAGGAGAGGGCTGCAGCCCCTATCTGGACTTGATCTCAGTGAGGTCCCCAAGAAGAAAAGGGGTCCCTCCGAGAGTGCAAGCCCAGAGCCCCCATCGAAGAAGGAGAAAGGTGCAGAAGAAAAAAGCCTCGCTGCAGAGGGGGGACATGACAGCAGCAGAGCGTCAAGCCCCCTTGCAACACCAACTTCTCGGGGATATTCGGAGACGAGAGTTTGAGGATTGCGGTGAGGATGAAAGGAGACAAAAGAAGATTGACGATCATCTCCTTGCCGTCCGCTAACCAAAGCTGCGTCTACCGAGGAGAAGAAGGTCTGGCCATCGGAAGCATCCTAGTGTCAAAGGATTTGGAGAAGTTAGAGAGGACCTCTACACCAGAGCTCTACTCAGGCTTTGCCAACAGGAGGGCAACGGTAAGGATTATCTCTTCCAACCTTTTTCCCTTGATTATCTGTGCATACTGACTCCGTTTCTGTTGCAGATGCTTGCTCGCTTGTCAGTGACTTTGAACAGGGCCCTGAGGACAAAAGAGCAGGTGCTGGAACAGGGTCGTCAGCTTCATCAATGGGAAGAAAAATTGAGGCCTTGAAAGTCCAGCTCGCAGTAAAGTCTTCTCATCTTGATGCCTCACAGGAAGAGAAGACTAAGCTACAAGAGGAGTTTGCAGTTTATAAATCTGCAATGGGCGCGTTGAAGACTGACAATAGGGCCCTGTGAGAGAAGTTGGACAAAGTCACTAGAGACCAGGAGGCCATTGCTGCGGAGAGGTCTGTCAGTTACCCTGTAGAAAGGAGAAGTTAGATGGGATCAAGCGGGCATGGGAAGGATTGACTTCTACTTTGATCCAAGGGGGCAAGATCACTGCCTCTGACCTTGGAGAAGTTGATCCCTTTCCTTTTATGGCCGTTGATCCTGGCGCTTGAGTGTTGCCAACTCTCTCTTTTGCTCCAAGAGATCCAGATCAACCCGACATGAATCATCATTTTCATCCATCCAGGTTTGCAAAGCTTCAGGTTCGAAGTTGGCCGCAGCCTCTATTCTGGGGGAGAAGTGTTCCAGCTCAATAGTAATGACTGCATCCATCCCGAAAGATAGGGAGAAAGAGACTACCTCGGAAGGAGTTGTATTGTAAGCCCAAAGAGTGCCTGGCAATTCATCTGGCCAACGAGCCTTGGCACCGTCGAGGCGGTTCTTCAAAATATTCAGGATGTTCTTGTTAGTGGCTTCTGCCTGCCCATTGGTGTGAGGGTACCAAACAAATACATATTTGAGGTTAATCTAATATTTGCCGCAAAAGTCGTGGATTCGCTGATTGGCGAACAGAGTACCGTTATCTGTAATGACTGTCATGGGCACACCATACCTGCAGACAATGTTAGCCCATAAGAAGTTCTCGACATTTTAAGCAGTAGGCTGAGTAAGTGGCTTGGCTTCAATCCACTTCGTAAAGTAGTCGACAACGACCAGTATCCATTTGTAGTTTCTCACGGTCGTAGGCATTGGGCTCAGGAAGTCAAGCCCCCATGCGTCGCTTGTCGGCCGCTGGATGGACTAGAAGCAGCATAAGGAGAGCGTGGCCTTTTAATATTGGTACTGCTTCTGGGGATCCGTGGCGGCTGAAGCATGCGAGTCCTCGATTTGTGTGTCTGGAGAAAAGTGTCTTGTACAGGGAACAACGCGGTCGGGCCACACTGACTGTGACAGATACAACTGAGTAACATCATTTTCGATGTTAGCAGGGATGGTCCTGGCTCGTCGTGGACGAGGCTTGGTTGAACTCTCGTGATTGAGGTTTGACCGAGGTTTGAGACCTGTGAGAATAGATGAATGAATTAGTAAATAAATAAAGGCTAAATGCCAGCTTGGCGCTACGTGTACAATTGAGATGCAGCGTTGGAACCATGAAATAAATAGATGGTGCTCATTAAGTGAAAACACCTATTCATTCATCAAAGAAACAAATTTAATTTATGGAGAATGAATGAAGAGAATGTGAAGGGTGGGTTCTTTATACTCCAAGATAATGCTTTGTTGGAGGTCAAGTCAGGGGCAGCAATATATGACCCGACTCGTGAATTCGACTTGAACCTGACGCATAAATTTCAGGTATGAGTCATAAATTTTGACCCATTTATTAAGCGGGTCGAGTTTGGGTTGGGCATAATTAGGTCGGGTCGACCAGCCAACCCGACCCATTTATTAATCAGGACGGGTTCGGGTCATGAATTTTGACTCATTTAATAAATGGGTCGGGTTAGGGTCGAGGCTATTTGGGTCGAATTAAGGTCGGGTCGGGTTGGATTTTGACCCATTTTGCCACCCCTAGGTTAGGTCATGGCCAAAATGACATTCAATCATTTTATTTAAAAATAAAATAAAAAATTAAGTATTATGTATTAAAATTTATGTAAACTATAATATAAAGTAAATTTTTTATATTAAAATTTATGTATTGAGGATGAGTAATAAAAAAACTTTTAATCAAATAGTTGGAAGTCATTTTGACTATCAACATAGCTAAAATAGCCTTCAACTAAATAGAACTCAAAGGTAAGTTGACACTCTCCCAATGGTTTGCTGGCTATTGAGTTTGTTTATTTGTAAAGATTAATTTTAATAAAATTAAAATTAAGTTTGGGTATTGGGCCAAAAGCTTCGAGCTTATGCCTTTAGGCATCGGGCTTGGGGTTTGGAGTTTGTGCCTTCGGGCTTTAGGTGAGCTTCGAGATTTGGGCTTTGGCCATTGGGCTTTGAGCTACGGGCTTAGGCCTTCGAGCTTTTTTTTTATTAAAAGTGGTGAATGCGTAAAATTAAGTTCGTTATTATGTTAAGATTTATACAAGATGTAATATAAATTAATTATTATTTTGATATGTTCGTAGAATTTAAAATAAAATTATTTTTTTATTTTGAATTATATGTATAATATAAAATATAGTTAATTTTTAATATTAAATTTTATATGTGATATAATATATTTAGTTAAAATTAAATTAGTTAATTGACCATTAAGTTCTATTCTTTTTAATGAATCACCTTAAAATTAGCTACATATCTTTGGCAGGGGCTGCAATTATGTGAGAAAATTATAATTTGCTTATAACTTGTTTTTATTTTGCATGATTCAAAATCAATTTAATTTTTTATTGACTCAAAGTTAACTTAAAAAAATAATTTGTTTAATTCGAAATTAATTTGATATGTGTATAGTTGTATATATTTATGATTTTTTAAAATTAATAAAAAAGTTTTATGTATAAATACATTATAATAATTAATATAAAAGAGGTAAAGTTATAAATATATATAAGAATTAGATGTAATTTTAATATAAAAATATAAATAATAGATGTTTTATAAAAAATATGTTTTATAATTAATTTAATTAAATTCAAAAATTGACTTAAAATTAAAAAAAAATTAAATTAAACATAGCGCCCCTCATCTTTGGGAAGTCACCGAAGTCTGGGTGAGACTGTTTTTATTTTTATTTTTTTATTTTTTTATTTTTTTTAAAGGTGAGACTGCCTAGGTTATCATTTTTACGTTTCTTTTATTAATTAGTGAATGGATTTATTAATTAAGATTAATTTAAAAATCGCCACAAAACATTTTTTAATACTTTTTTTATTAATGAAATAACCTTAATGCCCTTTGTCCCTTTCTCTTGACGATTTTTTCAAAATAAATATAATTAATTAATAAATTAAATATTATTTAAAAAATTTAACAAAACGAGTATGTTTTTAACGCCATTAGTGTCGGCGCCGTTAAGCAAAAGTTGCTCATCGAGAAGGCAACTTCACTATGGCCATATCTATAAATTGCGTACACAGTTTAGCAATCCAAATCAAGAGCAAGGTATATTTTAAACTTGTCTTATTTTTTTTTTCAATATTATGAATTAATTATTAATTTTTTATTATTAAATACTTATGTAAATTAAAAAGTTAATTAATTAATTAATTTTTTAATAATTTAGTAGTTAATTTATTAATTAATACCTATATATTTTTAATTTATTATTATTAATAATTAATTAACTATTGAATTAACTGTTAATATTTTAAGTTTTTTTAATTATTAAATAATATTTAATTATTTAATTTTAATTAAATATTTAATACCTAACAATTAATTATTAAAAAATAAGAGAATTTTTTTAAATTAATAATTAAATAACTATTTAATAAAGTATATCCTCTATTATTAATTATTTGATAATCAATTATTAATTAGTTATTTTTATTAATTAACAATTTAATAATATATTTATTTTATTATTTAATACTTAATGATTAATTAATTAATTAACAATTAATAATTAATTACTTCATAAATATTTTTATTAATTTTATTTGATTAATTATTTATTAATTCGTCAATTATTAAATAATTAAGTAAAAAGTTTAATTAACTATTATTATTAATTATTTACTACTTAATAAATTAATTAGTTAATTAACATTTAATTAATTAATAATTATTTGAAAATTTAAAATTAATTATTTCCTGGACTTGCTTACTAATTATTTATTTATTAATTAGTTCAACTCGTTTAGTTGTATAGTATTTCATTATATTATTTATTTTTTTAGAAAATTGTAATTAATTACTTGTTTTTCTATTTACAAAATAATAGTTAGCTGTTACCATTTTTTTATTAAATTATATTCAAATATATTGTATTGTAAATCAAATGATAAACTCATTTATTTATGTTATCATTCATTTCAGTAATAACTTAATATTTATGAATAATAGATCTCTGGATCTCTGGATCATGTTGGTGGTCACACTAAGATTTTGAAATTTAAACTTTCTATATTAGAATGAGATAACATGCGCTGCATATTCACTGTTCAATGCTAAGAGGTATACGGAGGGTAGTAGCCCAAGCATATGGATGGATTCTCGGGATCTCAGAATCAACTATTATCATTGTGTGATCAGTTTCACTCATAATTTCACTTCCCTCTAGTGGCTAAGCGCACTCATTATTTGACTGAAACGTATACTCCAAAGGAGCAGGAGGTGTTCACTTTAGGAGAACTCGTCGGGCATTTGCTTTCAAATCTTATGATTCATACATCACAGTGTGATCCAGACAGTTCGAGTACTTATTACCATTATAGTGTTTATCAGACACAGTTTGTATGGGTTCTTCGACTCCGTCGATGGATTAAGAGCAAGAACAAAAGGACTCCGTCGACGATGACAATGGTGGTAGTGCATGTACGCATGCAATCCATGAGTGATAATGTCGATCCCCAAATCTGTACACGCTTGGGAGTGATGTCATACCATGTAGGAGATGAAGGCAGAGATGATATACACATTTGATATAATATGCTATTTTAATATTTTTTAATTGTATTGAATAATTTACGCTCATTCAAAAAATTTGCTTTAATACAACTTGTATGTACTTGTTCTATTTCATTTATATTGAATATATTTTATCTAGTTCTGTTGTATATTTAAAATATGTTTAGATATAAGCAATGATGCACAAGCTCAAAGAAGTATGTGGATGTAACAAATAGAAAAAATAATTTACAAATGACTTGACCAATATATAAGATTTGCATGACAGCATATGAATAAAAACAGAAGATACATATTTATGTTTCTGTATAATAATGTCGCGTTTCAAGATTTTCAGCCTACCAAGAAACCATAGAATACAAAACTTATAATTAAAAAATGGGATGAAATATATACTTATTTTATTTCTAGATTTTAAAATAATATTTTTATGAAAAAAATACAATTCTATTGTGAATACTTATTATCTACTAAATTATGAAAAAAATAGTAATATTTCTCAAACAAAATTTTTTTTTTTTAAAATAAAGTCCCTCGTACAACAGGCGACATTTAGATGTCGTTTGTTTCGAGATTTTTTTTAGCTTAACACAAATTTCAACTATAAAAATTAATTTTATTATATATCTAACATAAATATAAATTTTAGAATTAATTTTATTTCACATTATATATTTTTTTAATATTAATTTTTTTTTGAGATTAAATTTAAAAATAAATTAAATTTTATTTTAATCTAAAAAAAAAGTAGTTAGTAACTGGAAATACGTACTAGGCAACTTCTGCATAAAGATGCTGACACTTAAATGATATCAAAAATATGTTTCATTTATTAATTTTTTAATGATAAAATTATTAATTAATTAATTAATTAAACATAATTATTTTAAAAACATCTCTCTTCTTTCTCCGTCGGTCTTAATGAAATTGATTAGGGTTTCCGCCGGCTGGAGTCCTTCGCGCGCCTTCTCTCTCGATTCTCCCTCTCTAGCTCACGTCGAGCCGGTACATCTCTCTCTCTCTCTCTCTTGCACGCCGGACCACTGCACCCCTTCTGTCTGCCCGATCATCTCTTTCACTACGTAGGTATAAATTAGGGCATGAAAAAGCCGATCTTGAACTTGATGCAATAAGCATTACGTGCTTTGACTGGTGGAGGGAGAAAATTTAATCCGTTCCTCTCACCACCACACTGGATCAGAGCTCTGCTTCAACAACCTCCTCTGCTATTTTTTTTTTTTTGGTTTAGATGTTTTAGATTTATTGTCAGCTTCATAGTAATAAGACCCATTATCTATGGGTTTGATTTGTTACGAGCCGTGGTGCCGCTTCTGTGAGAGCTAAACAGAAGAAGGATGTTCACCTTGTTTTTACTGCATCCTTTCTCACTACCTTCAGGCTTGCCTCTGTTGGCAGAACCCCCTCTCTCTCTCTCTCTCTCTCTTTCTCTCTTTTCCCATTTCTCTGTCATGATACAATTGCAAGCTATGGGATTTGAGTCCCATTTTGGAAATTCTAGGGTTCTAATGTGAGGTTTATGCAAACATTGAGCTCTCCACCCTGGTGTATCAATTGGTCTCATAGCCGTCTATTGCATGTCTGAGTTAGCGCAAAACCTGTGGTGTATCAAGTGATCGATATTGCAGTATTCACTTGAAGCTAGTAAGTTCTAGCGCAACCTTGCTTTGCGTGGGCGTTAGCATTGCCAAGCATGGTGGAATGTTATGATCTAATTGTAAGGTATAGGATTTGAGTTTCACTTAAAAGTATGCAATTGTAATGCATGATTTATATAAACTCTAGGCTCTCCATCTTCATGAGTTAGCTTTTGGGGTACGAGTGTCTGAGTTGATCGTGGGATCTAAGAGGGTCTAAGACGAGGGCATTGACGAAGGAGCGTCCGCGTAGCAAAAGAGATTGAGAAAGAAAAGGAGAGTAAAGGTAACATTGTCATTTCTCCCTTTTTTGATAGTTTGATAGTTAAATAGAGAAAAAAGCTAACTAAATATTTAATTAAATTCGAAGATCTAAACAGAATGATCAATTGACCGATGTGTTATTACTTTCTAAACTCAAGGATCTGAATGATATTTACCCAAGATAAATAACTTCAAATGATCATGCACTCAAATAAGCATGATGAAAAGATGATTGTTGCAACAATCATGAGTCTATGACGAATCATCGCAATAAATCAAAATTCTGTTATCATGACAACTATAAGGGGTCATAACTTTCAAGGAGATCCACAAAGGAACACAAAAACAAATTTTCATTCATGAATACTCTTTATAGAAATACCTTAAACTGAAAACATATTTAAATACTCAAAATGCTCTTAGAATTATCTAAAAAAAGAGAATTTCCCCCCTTTTATGGATGGTATGTGCATTATACTTTGAAAATTTTTTTTTATGAGTTTCAGAAAAAAATGTATTTTAATTATTTCTTTTACTTAAAGTAAAATCACCTCTTCAATCTTTGTCTATAGGGGTGGCAATTTGTACCCGTACCCGATAAACCCGCCCCGACCCGACCCTAATGGGACGGGTATGGGTACTCAAATTTTACTCGGAACACCCGCCCCGCCCCGCCCCGTTATGAAATGGGGCGGGTTCGGGTATGAATCATATAGACCCGCCCCGCCCCGTACCTGATTTAATAAATTTAAAAAATTTAAAATTTTAAAATTTTAATACCTAAATAAAAATAGTACTTTGGAAAGAGAATGCATGTACTCTTTACTGTAAAGTTTTTTTTACTTGTGATAGTTGACATTTTCAGTTAGCTCTTAAATCAATTGATACATGTTGCCTGCAAGGGTCTTATAACTACCTCATATTTGATTTTCTCTTTAATTGTCACATGCTTGCTTTATATAGAAATTTATGCTAAGAAAGTTGGCAATTTGAAGAATTTATATGAAAGTTATTTATTATTCCTGATCTTGTTACATATATTTACATACAAGGAATGGTTTCTATAGAAAATGTCACTAACACCATGTGGTTACGATTTTTATTGTTTCAAATAGAATAAAATAATTCGATTTTCATTAACTGAGTGAGGAAACGGGGCGGGGCGGGGCGGGTACGGGTTTATGAAAATTAGAAGCGGGGCGGGGCGGGGCGGGGCGAAAACGGGTATGGGGCGGGTATGGGTAATGAATGATATATAGCGGGGCGGGAATGGGTATTTATAAACCCGACCCAAACCCGCCCCGTTGCCATTCCTATTTGTCTACACAAATTATTTCGATATATATTGTTATTGACAAAGTTAGAGACTTATTGAAATAAAATAAACATATTTAAATATCATAATTGTCATCTTTGTCCTCTCTCTTTCTGTCATTTTCTTTTATTAACTTGCAAGTTATTTTGTATGTACTCCAAATCTAACAAATTTGTTGACCATCTCTCTTGTCCCCTACCTTAAATCAAAATGGGTTGATAAGACCCAAGAGTAATAACTAATAATCTAAAAGATATGAATTAAAAAAAGCTATATATTTAAAGTAAAAGGGGGTGTGGAAATGTTACCAATATCTATTCTGTAGAACCCTAGCGTGCTTTTCCTAAGCCAATCATCGAATGCCCTGCAGGAGTCAGAACAGAGCTTTTGAGCATTTATAACAGCACTGGAGAGATTGAATCTTGATCTAGACTAGAGTATGAATTTATGCCTTGTCTGCATGCTCTTCTTATTTGATGTCTGACCTATTTTCTGTCTCCAAATTCATCTTAATATGTTCCAGGTAGTTTTGCATCAAAACTTTAGATTTTCATATGGTATCTCAACAGGCAGCTATCAGCAGCACATTGGATTAAACTTCTTGTCATTTGAGGGTAGTTAAAATTTTACATAAATTGTTTTAAGTTAATCTGCAGTCAATTGAAATTTTCATGCTTGCTTAGTTTATAAGAGCTAATTTGCCCACAACTGTGGCGAATACCTCCTTTTCTGCTTGTTCAGATTTGTTGTTACTGTTAATGTGGATGCTGTTATTGCATCATTCTACCATGGATAAGTTTATTATACATGAAACACTGGGCTGAGAGATTGCTTCAGAAGCTAGTTCTCTTGTTTATATTTATTTTACTTGACTTTACTCTCCTTTTTCCAGATAAAAGATCTTTCCTCAAAGGAAGGTAATACTTATGTTGTATCATTATTAGTGGACATTTGGCTCATTGTCATTGATTTGAACATCTCAAGATTTAGAGCTTCATGGACATGGATTTTAATGGAATTGTGGCTGTCTTGCATGCCTGGCATTCAAATTTTGAACCGCTTGAAGATTAGTTAGATGGGTACTTCTAGGAGTTCTGATTGAATGAACATAAATCCAACCTGAAGTCTTTTTCTTCACCATTAATAGCCACATCGTAGTTTTTTGTGGTTAAATTTGAAAATTACTTTAAGCAGTTTTTTTGTATAGGCCCTTGTTAAGTTAGTTTTATCCTTCCCCTTTTCCCCTTTTTTAGGATAAAAATTTCTCCTCATCTTGCCAGTGCATGGTATGCTCTGCATTGTACATGCCCAAACAAGTCATGTCCATTTCCATAGCTTTAATCGAACCTTAAAATTTTGTGGAAATGAAAGTTCTGATTTGGGAACACAATGCCATTGCTTCTTATGTTAAAGTCATAAGTTGCTATCACTTAAATAGTAGAGTATGGACAATACTATTGTTAAATCTTTTAGAATTGCTAGGGTTTTTCTTTCTAGGATTTGGAGGAAATAACAAAGGGCAATAGACTGGCCACAATATTTTGGAGGTTATAACACGATTCCTTTTAGGTCTCATGTTTAATTTAAATTTCAATTAGCTCGTTCTATCTATTTAACTGTCAAAAAGGGAAAAGTGATTATTTCCCTTACTCTCCTTTTCTTTCTCAACTTTTGCAGTCGTGCACCTTGAGACCACCAAAGGTCTAAATGAAGTCAAGTACAAAAAATCTAAACATAAAGAATGTGATGCTACTTGCCGGATTAAAACATAAACAATTAATATGATATACAACACAAAACCTGAATAATTGGTAAACTAGGATTCACAAATCTAACTTCACATTACTAGAATGACACTATTGATCACAAAATGATGAATTTAGTTTGAAATTATATTCATATATTTGCAATTGTTATGATACCCAATTATATGCATTTATATAATTGTGTTAGCTTGAATCTAATTTTAAGGTATTAAGAACTCAAAATCTGGTTTTTATCTAGGTCATCCAATTTATGATTCAACTCATAATCCTCGATCTAGTTTTGGATCTACTAGAATTATGAGCAACAGGTTGCTAGTACTTTTATCACTTTATCAGCCTTGGGAGGGACAATGGAATGAATAGGATATAAGGACATCCCACACAGCATACATTGTTGGGCAAACAAAGGCGTTGTACCATTGTAGAGTTAGAAGAATAGAGTCCAACAGCTCCTGCACAATCAGAAGAAGAATCAAAGGCCTTTGGTAGACTTCCACTTATTGTATTCTGATTCGAATCAAAACAAAACACTTCTTCCTTAAAGCGTTTCTCCTCACATGGAAATAGAAGTTTCTTCATTTGTTTCCAATTCCAAGCAGTAGAGGCCTCGCCGATTGTAATACCAAGTCCTCATCTACTCTGTTGCTTAGAGACATGCTCGTTACACACCCTTTCGCCACTTTGTTCAAAACTATTTTGATTCTTGCAAACATTACAGCTATAGAAACATAAATCGAATCTTTTGTCTCCCTTCTTAAAAAAATGGGCGTTGCAATTATGAGGAGATGGTGCAGATTGTCTTTTCCATAGGGGGAGGTCTATGTCAACTTAGTAGACCAACGAAAGAGGAGCTTGATTTAATTCTATATACTTACAATTTGCTACTTGAAATTGACACATTTATATACTAGTTAAAATTTACCCTAACTTGGGATTTCTAGCCTGGGTTTAGGTTGGTTCACATGTTGCCAAGTATAGTATCATATGAGTATGTTGAGACAAATTGAAACATGTGGAGAGCTTAATGCTAATTGAGAAAAATATTCCCCACTTCACTTTTGATTGTTCAAGTCTCTGGGAGTTATCGAAAGTCACTGGTTCATCGACAATATGGCCTTTACTTCATACCTACCTCTATGAGATCTACTATTGTTAGATCCACACCTGAGGTAGGACCTAAAGATTCTTCAATTATTATTGCATGCTCCTCTCTTTCAAGGGATATCGAGATAAGGAGTCTGTTGATGACCTTCATAATATCCATTGTGAAGAGCATTACCTTATAGGCTACTTTTATTCTCTTACTAGATCCTGCACTAGTTAATGTATGGCAAGAACATGGATGAGAGATCAAAGAACCCGTTAAAGATGAGATCATAAAGATGATTATGAGCCCTGAGCGTCATGATACTTGATTCTATTTGGTTAAGTATACATCGAGATAGCTTAAGGTGTGGAGACCTATCTAAGGTTACTTGCACGTGTAGGATACTTGATTCAAATATGTTTAATACTGTGATTCTGATGAGTTCTTTTTTCTCCAGATCCTGCATTACTCCACTTTAGTCAAAATTCTATGGCTTCTCGATTTGTTGTGAAAGCTGTTCAAGCTCCTGGGATGATGCGCCATGGCCCCTTTCCAGGGTATCAACCTTCTGGACACCGCCCTTTAGAACCTCTTTCCCAAATAGAAGCCCTGGAAAAGAAAGTTGCAGTCCAGGAAAGTGAGAGGGATATATTAGCAATGGAAAATCAGCGATTGGCTACAAGTCATGTTACCCTACGGCAGGATCTGGTTTCAACTCAGCATGAACTCCAGCGAATGCATTCTCATATTGGAAGCATCCATGCCGAAATCGACATGCAGGTTAGAGGATTGCTGGAAAATATTGCGAAGGCAGATGCTGAAATCCGTGCTTCTGAGACGGTCGCGAAGGAACTGCAACAGGTGCATCTGGAGGGACAAAGCCTAACCGCTGCAAGGCAGGAGCTTACAACTGAAATTGAACAAATGACACAAGATTTGCAGAAAGCCAAGGTTGAAATAAGCAATCTCTCTCAAATGCATGCTGAGCTTGATGGCTTGAGACAGGAGCATCTAAAGTTGCGGTAAGAAAATTCATGATTATGTTGTCCATGCCTAAGTGCAGTTCTCTTGCTTTCCATAATTTATAGGTTATGAACAAACTTAAAAGCCTAAGCTTGTAAATTCAAAAAAAAAAGTGAGTTACAAAAAAGCTTAACCTTGTAAGCTATAACTCAGGAATAAGTTTTCATTCCTACCCACCAACCATTATGCTCAAGTATGCTTGACTTTGCAAAACGAATTCAATGCAACGTAGGACTTTTTAACTTCTGCTATAAATAGTTAGGGTGATACTTGAGCTAGATTCCTCTGGTTTTAGTATCACGTTAAACTTTTTTGGTAATTGACTAACATAAAAGCTTTATTAAGCTTGTAGGTTATTTTGTTGCACTATTTTCTAGTGTCATTTGTGCATGAACATGGAGAAGAGAATTCCATGCAATTTGATTTTCAACTATTTCAGGAAGTGAGCTGTGCTGTTGTTGTTTAGACCTTTTTTGCCTATAGTACAATGTATGAATTTTTCTAATCTTCTTTTTGATGAAAAAGTTCAACCTTTGAGTGTGAGAAACGTTCAAATATGGAGCATGTGGATCAGATGCGTTCAATGGAGAATAATTTCATAACCATGGCTAGAGAAGTTGAAAAGCTGCGAGCTGAGGTGCTGAACATGGAGAAGGCTGCAATGGGTAACTATCTCTCATTTATTGCATTAGATGAGAAGTTATTGGTTGCAGACAACGCATCGGTCAGCATCCAATGAGGCCCTCCATGTGTAGTGGGGCCCACATGCATTCAACATGGTGTGTGACCATTGGGCGCCGAAGGGTGCAGATAGTCTGCACCCCAATAATTGTTCATGTTAGATAGCTTATTAGCTTATGTTTCTATGACTGATGTTCTCGAATTCTGGATCATGTAGCATCAAATCAATCATCAAATCAATATGCTGCTCCAAATCAATATACTGCACCAAATCAGTATGGAGGCACTTTCGGGAACCAGGCTCAAGTGTACTCTTCTGCCAGCCAAGTTGTCGGATATCCCCAAAGTGGCGGCTATGCCGAAAATACTAACAATTTAGCAGGTGCTTATACAAACTCTGGTTTCGGCCATGGTGGTGCTCTTGTTGGATATTATCAGAGCTATGGAAGTACTGGTCCGGGAGTCGGTGCATATAGCATGTTAAGTGGTGCTGTTTATCATGATGGTTCCATGATGCCACCGGCTTCCTTTGCCGGTGGAGGGCAAGCAGTCGATGGATTGAGGATCTCTGCTAGTGTCAATTCTAGTTCCCATGATGGGATAAGAGGGGTAGCCCCTTCTCAACTCCCAGGTTCTCTGCCATCTGCTGCTACTCAGAATTGAACGGTGGGCAATGTTTCAAATTAATCCTATTTCTTATCTTTTTGCAAAACAATCTCTATTTTAAGTAAAATTTCAAACTAGTCTTGTTTCATCCATGTGAGCACAAGTTGCATTGCTGAAATACAAAATATATGTACTTCTGACCTATTTCTGAAGTATAAATCAGAGTTGTGGAACACGACTTATATAAACATGAGAAGTTTCAAATTATATTTATGTTGGTGATTATTTGTTTAAAAAGAAGGAAATTGAATTATTTTGAAATTCCCTTAAAAGATGGAGCTTTGAAACTGATGTCTCAACTTAGCAGCTTCAACCCTGGTATCTGCTGTCTTTATTTGGGGACTAATTGGAGTTCCCCATTCTGGCACGTCACTAAAAGATCTTTTGTACTACTTCCATTGAGAAAACACCATGTTTGAAAGCGCTTTTGCAGTAAGATTGTGCATTATTTTCATGTTTTTTGTTCCCTATGCATGATATTATTGGAATGGTTGATCTATTGTTTTTCTGGTATTTTCCTCTTAAAATTGAGGAAAGCTTTTAAATAATTTGTTTTTCTTTCTTTTTTTATCCCTCTAACTCCATGAAAATGTCATGTCTGGTAACAAAAATGTAAAATTCAAGGCTTATATGAAAATGAATCGAATGTCATTATTTGTGAAATATGATTTGTACTTTATGAAAATGAATCGAATGTCATTATTTGATATATAAATTTAAGGCGGTATTTGGTTCAATGTTATATTGGTGTTATGTAATTTAGATGTCATGATACCTAGATATTTTTTAAGTGATAATTTTATAATTTTTTAGAAGATTATTTATACGTATAATTAAACCAAACAATTATTTTTTCCAAATAACATAATATAATATTAAGATAATATCGAACCAAATGTCCCATAAGATAAATTAGAATGACATGGTTATTTAGAATGTTTTCCCAAGATTGCTTCTTTGCTTAGAGTTTAGATGTTTTAGCTTGCACTTCTGGTTCCCAATGCTGCAAGCAACTTCTTTTGGTTCTCATCTTGTCTCCTATATTCTCTTCTACTGACAGCAAAAATTCCAGCAGGAATAAGAGACAGATTTATGGTGCTGGTTTACTTCTAGTTGCTGGATCACAGGTATTGAGCTAACATAAATTTTTTCATTTTGTACTGTCTGTGTTTTCAGTTGAACTTACAGTAGCCAAATCCCGCAATTTATTGGAAAAATTGTCGTTCAAATCAGAATATTGGTTGGAGATCATAATGAAGATTAGAAGACATTATTTCTGAAATTTTGCACTGGAAGATTGTCATTGCATTTACACACAAACCATATTGTAGCAAGTTGTTTTCATGAATTGACTGTTATATATTAGTTTCAAGGAAACATATAGTTGCTAGTTTATACTTTTTTTTGACAAAAACTTGTGTCATTGGATCAATTCTGCTTGATCTTGTTCCATCAATCTGAAATCGAGCTGGTTGATTGGGTCATTTGAGCTGGTTGATTGGGTCATTTGAGCTGGTTGATTGGGCCTATTTTAGCAATCCAAACTCGAACCTTTTGGTTAGGCCTGTAAATGAACTGACATTCGATGAACAACTCAATGTTTGGTTTGGTAAGGGCTCATTTATGTTTAGGTTGTCAATATTTACAAACAAGTTTAAACATAATTCTAAAAGCTCAATTGGTAAATGAACAAATTTGAACATATTAGTGTTTGGTTCATTAATGTTAGTGAATTGTTCGTATGAAGTTCATGAGCATGCTCAATTATAAGGTTCGATATGATTTTTTTTAAGAAATTTTAGTATATTTTGTTTATTAATAAAATTGAATTATGATAATAAATCTGTTCATGAACACATTAATATTTTTGATATATAAAAACTTGTTTATAGGTTTTGTATTCCTAAACTCAGATATATATATATGAGTTCATTTGTGAAAATATTAGTGAGCTTATTCACGAACCATTCGAACCAAGCCCAAACATACTTTTATGTTTGCGAAACAAGCTTGAGCTCGAGCTAGTTTTTAGTAAATAAACATGTACTTGAACAGACCACTACTTGGCTCAAGTCAGTTCATTTATAGCCCTTCTTTTTGTTGGATTCAAATGTAATCGATGGTAAAGTCATTGCAGATTAACGATGATTTTATAGATGAATACCAACCTGTCAATGCATTGTAATCAGAATATTTAGAATGTGTATTATATAAGTAGGTAATTTAAACTACAAAGTGACTACTTGGTCTCTGATCTCTTAAAAAATTGAATCTTGCACTCTACTGCTCAAATAGCAATCATGTATTGCATGCTCTACTCTGTTGTTCAACTACTGTTGATGCGCTTCATCTCTACTCTTTCGTTCCATCCCGTTTCGTTCATCGATCGTAAGTTTTTCTTAGCTGGCTAAATGTCTATCGATATTATTGTATATATGGTAGATTATCTTTTAGTAGAACCAAGGAAACTTTTGAACTGAATGGAGCATAGAGACCAAAACAATGGAAAAGGTCAAGCAAATCAAAAGAGGTAATGAAATATTTGCACTTTATAGCCAAGAAAAGTCAAAATAGAACCGACACGACTAGATTTTAGAAAATTGAGAGCTCATATGGTCTTACTCACTTAGACTTAGATAAGAATTTATTAGTTGACTCCACCTAGTGGGATTAAGGTTTAGTTGTTGTTTTTGAGAGCTCATGTGGTGCACAAGCGGGAAGGAGGAAAACTGGAGAAGTAAAAGAAGCGGAAGGAAAAAAATAAATCCGAGAGAAATAAGTAAATTCGATCAAACTATAGTAAGTCAACCTCTTGAGGATCTGAGAACTGGAGTTTTTTTTTTCTTTTCGATATAACTTTTTTTTTTTGTTATAATAGTTACTTTTATTTACCTCCAAACACTGCTCCACCTTAGTTGAGAATTGCGGTGATGTGGCTTCGAAATTTGGTTTTTCAGGTACCCAACGACAACCTCTCGATTGGGTCGGAGAATCACAACCTGAGAAATGATCTCCATCACCATGGAAGTGGCCACTGTAGATGCTGCTAAGAGATTCCAGCCTCAATTTGGACTGCTTGCAGTCTCAGATCCTCAGAGCCCTCTGAATAAGGTTTACAACCTTTAGGCCAATTATCCTTTCAGTTGTTTAAGCTTACACCATCAGTCATCTTTGCTTAGGGCTGTTAACAATTCAATTTTGAGCCGGTCTAATCTCATTTCAACTCAATATAAATTAAAAATTTTAGATTCAGTCTTGATCCGATTTAAAATTTAAACGAGAACAGTTTGATCTAATCTTAATTCGAGTTAAATTTGGTTCGTTTATTTTCAAGCACAATTTAAGCCAATATCAATTTTAATTTTTAATTAATTTTTTAGGCTCCATTTTGTTTGCCCTTTTAAAATTAATCTGGTTTAATTTTAATCAGGCATATCACATCATACATAAAATTTAATATTAAAAATTAATTTTATTTCACATCTTACGTACATTATTAAAATAATAATTAATTTATATCACATTTCTCACATATTTCAATATAATAACTAATTTTATATCACATCTCTTACACACTTCATTATAATAACTAATTTTATTTCATATTATTCACAATTTTTAATAAAAATATTTTTATTCAAGTTTAATTTTAATTTTATTAAATTTAATCTTACAAATAAACAGATCTTTATTTTTTTATTAAAATATTAGTTATAAATATTTTTGTTATTCAATTAAATTAAAGATGTTTATCTCAATCTAATAATTAAAAATAGGAAAAAAAATATAATCAATAGAATTTAAAAAAAATAATGAAGAAAATTTAAACTATTGTAAAAATGTCAGCTCTTTCACAATAGATATATACTAGCACGTTTCAACGTGATTTATTAGCAATAAATAATTTTATTTAATTCAAATTAATTTTAAATAAAATTTGAGAAAAATTTGAGAAAAGTTCATTCTAGAATTTTAAAATTAGAACTAAATTGAATTTTTTTATACGTTGCACTGCAGTGCAGTAGTATGTGGCATATTGTATGAGAAAAACAAGATGCTAATTATAATTTATTTTGTCCGTATTTTTTTATATTTTTATTTATTTGATTGTTTAATATTATTATATTAAAAATAACAAACAATTCATCTAATTTGATATTTTTTTTTGTTCCAGTTAAGAATAGTATTTATAATCATCATGAGCTCACATTAATTAAATATCAAAACCCAAAATAAGCCTACAGAGTAATTAAGATAAAACCAAACACATATTTTTTCTAATTCATATATATCTACCTTACCAAGAGTCACATCCATTTACGATCTATTTAATTTAATATAATGATCATACCAGTTTCATTAGCTAACAAAGAGAATTGGATATTGTAAATTAGTAAATAGAGTTAAGCAATACTAATTTAATTAAATTTACTTTTCATGAACTCTGATTTATAAAGTAAATATTAAAGTCATTTTTGTCTAATATTCTATTAATTTTTTTGGACATATATAATACAAATTAATGACAATATGAACCCATTTATAAAATCATAATTCTAACATGAACATATTTTTAAATTATAATATATTATATATTATAATTTTTGAATTAGCTATCTAACATTTTTTACAATTTATAATTTATGCTTTATAGTTACTTTTCAAAACATAGAAATAACAATTTATTTATTGTCCAATTTCAATCTTATTTTTTCAAGCATTAACTGTATATATTTTTGTTTTATATAAATAGTTTATTTGTCAATACTTCAAACTAATTATGCGTTGTATATTGTAATTATATACCACATATATATAACAATAGTACGGACTATGTTTAGTCTATTATATGTACGAAAAGACAATCCGCATGACGCTTGTGTGATTTTAGCGAATACGAATAATAATAAAATACAAGTCTATTTTACTAAACCAGACTTTAGTACGTTCTTCTGTTATATCTAAATTTTCATGCATATTTATATTATAAATTTTGATTATTTTAATAGTAATAAAATAATACTATGTTTTTATTTTTTTTTTGTTTGCAAATTACTCAAACACTTTATTTGATTTCATCTAATTTTATATTTTTTTTTGTTACAGTTAAGAATAATATTTATAATTTCATTTAAACAGATTTTGAAAATGCCCATGTATATATTTAGAAATGGAAATTATTTTATTTAAATCAGCTTAGTAACTGGATTTACAAAATTAATAGACCCTTCTCTGTAATTTTCTAGCCCTAAAATAACATTTTCTCGCGCACTCAGCCTTACATGGCTGATCGCAGTACCCGCGCCACCCAGCGACCTCATTGGCTGCCAGCCGCGACTGCGGCAACCTTGCTACCCGTTTGCGCCTTTCTTCCGTCCCGCCAATCGCTGCCCTAGCTGCGCCTAGGAAACAACACCGCCACCGTAGCACGTGGACCTTTACCACCGCCGCACCGCGCTCGGCCTTCGCTGCAACAGCTTCACCACAGAAAATCGCCGCCGCCGTGTTCCACGCAATCTCTCGCGACGTCGCCGCTGCACCGGAAAACGGCGACACGCTTGCTGAGGAGCCACGTCGATTTGAGGCGCACTCCATCTACTCCATGCTGCGAAAGCTCGACGTTGCCCGAGTATTATAGTCTTATAAATAGATTTAAAAATATTTATGTTAAATCCATAATTATTTATTTTGGGTCTAAATTAACTCGAAATTTTAAATTCCAAATGAAATTCTTCATGTCACAATTTTCCCCACTTTAGAAATTTCGCTCCAAAATTTACATAAATAATTTTACTAATTTCATTATACATTCGAATTGATTTGCAAGGAGGTAAAATGTTGAGACTAAATTGCAATTGTTGCTGTTTTTCTGAGGTGAAAATGTCGAGATCAAATTGCAATTGTTGCTGTTTTTGTTAGTTTTTAAATTCAGCAGCCATTCTTGTTTTTATATTTTTTTAAAGAATAATTATAAATTAGTCTCCCATCTTTTATGTTCTTATAAATTATTCTAAAAATATTTATTTAAGATCCAAATTCATTCATTTTTGTTCAAATCAACTCGAAATTTTACATCTCAAATTAAATTCCGAATGTTACAATTCTCCCTACCTTTAGAAATTTTGTCTCCGAAATAAGACCAAAATGCAATTTGTTATTGTGAGTTTTTAAAATATTGAGATTAAATTACAATTGTTACTGTTTTATGGATTTTTAAATTTAAAAAATACAGATAGAACAAATTTTTTTCCTCTCAAGTTACTCTTATATATAATATAGATATATATGATTTTATTTATTTATTTAATTTAAAATTGAATTAATAAAATTTTGAGCTACGAAAACAGCTCATTAGTTAAGTTTACTTGAATCATTTTGATGTCGATTCAATCCAAAATTCGATTCGATTTTTTATCGACCTGCCAGTTAAAGTAACAGCCCAGCCTTTAATGGTTGCCATTTACAGCTTTAGAAATGTAAAAAAAGGGTGATTTACATTGGATTGATGTTAGCACTCTCTTCATTCAATGTAAAATTTACATTCCTTTTTTGTTGTTTGTGAGAGCGAAGTAATCAAATTGAGGGACAAATAGCAGAGAGTGCTGCACAAGCCAATCTCCTCATCATCAACGTAAAAATTCATGTGGCTTCAGCTCTCCTCTTGCAGATTAGAGGTGAAACCAACTTCCATACTGCAAGATATTGAAGGTGATGTTACGTAAATATGCCTGCTTATAATAATATGACATTTATTTTAATGCAAAACAAGGCTAATAATTAAGTTTGTGTGCGAGTTGAGGGCGATTCTCTCGAATTTGACTTAGAAACAAGGAGCGGCAATAAATGGCCAAACCCGGGGTGACCCAATCAAAGCCGACGCGCTGGAATGAATTTATTTTAAGTCGATTATTATTCGGGCCAGATACAGGTTCTGACTTTTAACCCATTCGGTAAAGTTAAAGATTTGGATGTTCTTACTGTAAACAAGTGCTGCTAGCCATTCATTCACGACCCTAACCCAGGTACTGGCCCATCCAACGTCAATCGTCCATCTGTGGAAATAAATATAATTAAGAATATAAGTAGAAAAAAAAAAGGATATATCACACTACTGTTCTTCCTTATTATTAATTTAGATGTGATGCAGCACAAATGATCTTTTATTATAAGAAAACCCTAATTCTTAAAGAACCATAAAATATGGAATCTCCATTAGCATGGTCTTAATTTAAGAGCTATATATTTGTTTCATTTCTCTTGGGAAAGGTCATGAAATTTTAGCAAATTATATCTATAGTCTTCCCAAGTTTTTTAATTGCAGAAAACAACGGCCATGCTCGGAGCCTATGCCTATGCTATTTGTGGTGTTGACGTAGGATGTAGAGGATCCCAAGGAACACCGAAAGAAAAAGAGAGTTTCAGGAGATGGCGGCTCACAGAGGGATAAGCCTATTAATGGAAGCTTAAGGGAGAGAAAGAGAGTTCGGGGCAGACAGAAGAGCACACAGAGATTTAAGGTGGTTCAGGAAGGAAATCCCCTATGCCCACCGTACGATCAGCGAAGATGATTCACTAATGGAAGAAAGTAGCCGTGGTGGCTAATACAATGCTCTGAAAGAGAAAATGAGTAAGAAGAAGAAGAAGAGAGCTCCTCTTAATTTACTTTCATCATGCTATAATTTATTTATTTATTTTTGATAGATCATGCTACAAATTACATGAAGTTACAGTTGAAAATTATGTAAGGTATTCAGATTTTTTTTAAAAAAAAAACTATATAAGTTATACGAAGAAAAGGCTGCAATTGTGACATAAAATGGATGATCAATCTTTTTATTATAAAATTGTCCCTAAAATAATATCTAAATCTCACCCAAAATTAAGTTATATAAAAATATCATCCTAATATTGTAATACAAGAGGTAAGTTGTAATAAAAATAAGTAGGTATTGAATCAAACGGATACTACTGAAATAGGCGCTCGTGTAACCAGCTAAGTTTTTTGGTAGGTAATTGTATCGTTTATACTACTGAAATAGGCAGACCAAAAAAGCATAATGGAAGCTCATATTATTTTTATGTAGATTATAGAGCTTACCTCTGCATAGATTTATGCGCATCCCAGCCAATAAATAGCATGCCGAAGTACATAGACCCCACGGCAAATACAAAATGGAAAAAACCATATCCATATGGCACATCGTCATCAGAGGCAACTTCACTCTTCTTCTTGAACTGTTCAGATATTAGAATGACTTACAATTTTTCTTAGAAGTAAAATAATGCAAAGAGTATAGTTCTTGAATCCCTAGAAAATGTGTGTGAGAGAGAGAGAGAGAGAGAGAGAGAGATTCGTAGAATACCTGAAAGCACTTGGAATCAATCCCTGTGGAAAATGTTGCAATGACAATGACCAGTATAGCAAACACAAAACTCTGCCAAACATGATTCAAAATTGATTCCAGGTTTACTTAGTTGAGCTGAAATAGTGTAAGTCGACTAAAACTTGCTCAAAGCGTAGAACAATAAAGTTAATAATGAGCCTCCAAAATTAGCCCCCAAAGGTCTTAACACCTTTGGATATTAACTTTAACCAATAATTGAGGGGATGATACACGTACCATCCCAAAATTTAAATCTGGATAAAGTTAATACCAAAAGGTCCTAAAGAAATTTTATGCATTAGTTGTCAGAATAACGTAGCATTGTTCATTTTTATTTCAGTACTTAAAGCAAATAAAATATAATTATATTTTTGTTACGAGAAGCTCAATAAATGATCTCAAAATTTGAATTTAACTAAAATTTTTATATGGCAGCAGTACCACAAATAAGAATAACTTTTTTGCTTATGTACATTATTACCACAGAAATTTAATTAAATATAAAGTTTTTAATCATTTATTGAGAATGTGCAGTATTACTCTTTTGTTATTATGGTGCTAAAATGATTTTGAAGTTTTACCACAATGGTAAGCCAGTCTGATCCAGTTGCTAATTCTGCTTTCTGATTGCAGATCTCTGTTTGAGGTTCACTGTCATTTAGGCATCACAAGTGGCAAATGTGAAAATCTTCAAGGAATAATTTTCTGAATATTCTTAATGCCTTTAATGGAAATATAATAAAGTTTTATTTTTTGGTGTTTAAAATTTGATATATATATATATATATATATATTTGTAAATAAGTATAGATGAAACATAGAAATAAAATAAGCATCGTAGAGATGAAAATGTTAAGATAAATTAATAGGATATACATAAAAAGACAAGATAAAAGAAGGGTATATCTGTGAGAATATTAGAATAATTTCAATTGAGAATAAATTCATAAAGAGTATATATAGATAACTTGGATATATAAATCTCTCGAAAACCCTCCCCTCTTCTCTAGATCTACAAAAGTTCCTTCTTCTGTAGCTTCTTTTTCGTCTTCTCCTCCGGCTAGGGGTCAAACAGATAAAACATGTGAATGAAGATAGATTGACCTCCCTCTTCTGACCATTACTATTTAAGCTCCTATCCGGGAGGAAGAGCAGCTCTTCCTTTGTCTTTTGACGAAAGCGGTTGAGGCCTATAGAGAAGAGGGGGCTCCCCGAGTTCCGCTTTTCCGGCTTCTCTCGCTGTTTCGGGAAGCTGTTCCACCGGTTGAGTGAGAGTCGAGGCGGGGAAGATCGATTATGGATACTCCCATTGAAACATCAACTTTCGCAGGTGTCATCAAAAGAGAAGAGCCACCAATGAACTACCGGGTCGAAGACCCTGCTCGCGACGAAGTAATGACTTCTATTGAGCATCCTTATACTGATGATGCCAGAAAGGACCTTAGTTGTTTCAGAAGCTCAAGGAGGAGGAGAGAATGAAGATATATTCCATGATATACCCTCTCCTCAAATCGACACCATCGTCGAAGAAAACTTTTGAGTGGAGACCTTTCTTTATCGTCTAGTAGTTTGTCAGCACCGAAGAAAGGGGATCCGGGGAGCAGGACCCATTTCCTTTATTCCGCTAACCGACTTCTCTACTAACCTGCTCGTAGTTCAAGCATGAAAAAAGAAATGTCACTGTCACAAACTACTCGAAAACCCGCATCAATCTGGCTAAAAAGTAGTAACCTGAAGTGCGTGGGATTGGAGTTTTATTTTTTGGTGTTTAAAATTTGATATATATATATATATATATATATTTGTAAATAAGTATAGATGAAACATAAAAATAAAATAAGTATCGCAGAAATAAAAATGCCAAGATAAATGAATAGGATATACATAAAAAGACAAGATAAAAGAAAGATATATCTGTGAGAATATTAGAGTAATCTCAATTGAGAATAAATTTAAAGAGAGTATGTATAGATAACTTAGATATATAAATCACAGGTCAATAGAAACTCCAATAAAGAGAGTTAAATTATTAGATCTTATTCATTTAAAAAAAATTAAATTAAAAAAGATATGTAAAATACTGCAAAGAGTAATCTTGCACACTTAAAAATAAATGAAGAATTATTATTTGATAAAAGAACAATAAAAATAAAAGATTGATCTCACCTTGTTATTGTTATGGATATAAATATATAAATATAGATATATATATAGAACTGAGAATAGTTAGTAATTTTTATGCAAAGTTACCTTCGAATAGCGCACCAACAGAGAAAAACAATGTAAACACCCATCAGTCCTGCTACCAGGTATCCTGCCCTCACCTTTACAATAGATATAAAGTTTAATGAGTTTCATGTTGTCATTTAACCAAATAAAATTAAAAATATAACTATTTAATATATGGAAAGATAGGCGAGGTAAAGCAGGTTCATAGATTTTTTCGGTTCAAATCTAAGCAGAACTGAATAGTGTTATAGGTTTCAACAGCTCAACCAGGTTTTATTTCACCAGTTATAATAACCTTTTCTCAAATCTTCTAAAAGTAGGGAAGATTGTCGACCAAGTCAAACCAGATTCAAACCAATTTGAAACAGTAGAAAAGGTGTAACTGTTTTCTAAATTTCAACACGACATATATCCTCACCTTGGGGTGCACCGAAACAAATGTCATGAGCTGTAAGAGTATCAGTGTCAGAGTGATAAATAAGATGTTGAGCCTGCAGGAGAGCTTCGGTGCATATAATACATACATCATGATGCATCCCACTATGGATGTTACATATGCAGCAATTGATATAAGCACGACTTGGATGTGGCTGTAAATTAAAACATAATTTTATTGTTATATTTGCACGTAATCTTCTATAGCAAGAATAATATAGGAAACAGATATATGCATAAAAAATATGTGAACCTTATCCATTTGGCTCAACCCAAATCACGTAGACAAAATAGAACTGTATATTTGAATGATTCAAGTAGTGCTGATCAAGACTAATCAAATTTACATTAGGCTCAAATCTGACTCACGGATCTATGTTTGCTACATATGACCATAACTTCATCATAGATAAACATTTCTTATCAAGTCTAGTAATTCATGGCTTAAAAAAAAAAGTTAATTTTCAGATTGATTTTATTGTCGGGCTTGTCATTATGCCCAACATTTGAGCTTTATATCAAGCCATCTAAACCGTCTTATATCAAAATCAATAACTAAATATGTTCACAAATGTTTCATTATGCTAAATCATAATAAAAGAAAATAACTAACAAAATAAATATTATAGATCTTTACAATAAGTTATGGTACAATGTTACGTTATAATTAAGAATATTATAGATTTTTAATATCTTCCATTTGTGAGTCGGGATTTTATAAATATCTTCAAGTGTGTTAAGATGAAAATGAACAAAAGTCTATATCTAGCAGCTTGTTGAGACCTGCATTCATTAAAATTTATAAGCAAGCACCATTTTCTAGCAGAACTTGTAGCCAAAGTTCAAAATCTTACCATCTCTCTGCATATTTCTCTGAGTGGCAGATGTCATTCAACCAATTGATGAAACTTACTACACTAAAGAGTTGAATGACAAGGAAGACCCTGAAAGAAGAGGGAATCATCATGGCAGATATAAATGCAAAAAGTTGATTTTTCAATTAATCTCAAGTAAAATTGAAGAACATGAGACTGGTATGTTAACAACCAAGTTCTTGCGGTTTAACTCACCTGCCACTTACATTTATGTGCTTTGTATATTAACAATATATAGAACAGTTTCCATAAATTTGAATTTATATAATTTTTTTAAGAAATTTTTGGTTCAATATTATCTTAAAGTTGTGTCATATTATCTAAATAATCTGACATTTAAATATCCTTTTTAATTTATTCTTTTAATTTATTTCTTCTAACAGTTTTTTTAATAAAATCTAAAGAGCTAAACTTAAGTAACATGCCTTGTTACTTTTGTATATATTATTTTGGTCATCCTATTTCTCACCCCCAACCCTGCTTAGTATATAATTTTTATTAATTAAATAATTTTATTTCACATAATAATATTAAAAAAAAATATATTTTTCTCAAATTTCAAAACAATTGAAGTTATCCCGAAAACATACTTTTACCAAATAAGATAAAAAAATAGGATAAAAATAATACAAAAAATAATAAAAATATTTAATTTATTCTATGAAACATTTAGTTCAATATTATTGTAAATTTATGTCATATTATTTGAAGAAATTAATTATTATTTTAATGATGTATTTACCGAATCAATATTATATAAAATAAAAACTATCATTCTAAAATGAAATCCTGATGTCTCCTAATTTTAGATTAATTCTATATTATTTTTTAAATAATTATTTAATTTTGAAAGATATAAGTATTTAGATAATAACAAGTTTTAAATACCATTGAACTGAATGCTATAATGTATTTGCGGATATGTTAAACGCAGCAACCATCCAAAGAAAATATGAAATTCATCAAAAGATGGCTTATAAAAAGTAAATATATATTCTAAAAATTAGAAAGAAGAGAATCGACATACCCTGCACCACCATGTGCCATCTTTCCTGCAGCAGCGCAGCCACCAACAAATCAATCAGCAAAACAGCCATCAACTTAAATGACAAAAAATTCACTTCTTACAAAACGAAATGCAGACCGTAGATCCGAAAGAACGAGGAGGGCAAGAAGAATGGTATCGCCATGAAGGCCATCCACATGATCATCTTGACACCCCACCATTCGGAGTGCCATGAATTTCTCGCATCTTCCACCTTCTTCGTTCCCACCGTTGTGAGGAAGAGGACAAAGAAGAACATCTAAGAGCAAGGGATCGATCAAGGATCAGCCAATTCAAAATTGCATATGAAGCGATTCCTTCAGTAGCATGGAGTAGCAAAAGCGTCTAATAATTTAATTCAAACTTCAAATCATCTGCAGGATAAACTTAGAGAAAGTCGGCTTCGATGGTTTGGACATCTAAATTGCAGGCCAATTGAAGCTCCAGTTAGAAAAATTGAGTTACTGGATTTTGCCCATGTACAAAGAGGAAGAGGGAGACCAAAGAAGACATGGCAAGAAACTATAAGGAGTGATCTTAGTTACTTAAACTTAGATAAGAATTTGGTAACTGATAGAGCGCAATGGAAACAAAGGATTCATGTAGCCGACCCCACCTAGTGGGATTAAGGCTTGGTTGTTGTTGTTGTTGTTGTTCAAATCATCTGCAGATTTTTTTTTTTTGGAGGCTATCTACAGATCTAATTTGTTATAAATAACTCAAAATCATTAATATTATCCAATAGTGGAATCAAACCTCAGATGAACTAAAACGTTACGAATATTTGAATTGTGAGATAGCAAATTCCATCCATAAATGGATTATTTTATAAATAAAAGTATGAATGCATGTATAAGATATTAGAGGTTTGTGCAAGAGACAAAGATATGTATACCTCACATTTAAGATTAGTAATTAAACTCATCAAACGCAAACTTCACTAATAGTTTGAGGTGGACTTAAATTGCAGTAAATTATGTTCGAATTAAACTTGAAAATATTTGATGAGTGCTCAGACGTCTATTTAAATTCAATATGATTTTCCAGAACACACTGTGAGTAGAATGTCTTATGTATACACACGTGACACGTGTATATATATTAATTACTTATATGTGTTAGTATAAGATGTCTGTATATATGCTTAGTTTAAAATGTAAAGCTAATAATTTTAACTCAAATCAATTTGAAATCAGATAATTTTTAATCTTCTAGAATCAAGCTTAATTGAAAATCAAAAACATGGATTTGAAATAGAGTTGAACTCGCTTGAGAGAGAGAATTGTGACGGCCTTAAGAAGGAAGGATACAGAACACCCAAAGCTAATGCGAAGCACGCCTTCAGTGCCCAAGCAGTAGCGTGCGCCATGGCAACCCTTCAGCCCTGCAATGAGAAAACTGAAGCTAAAACAAGTAGGGGAAAAGAGAGAGAATTGTAAGATCTCACTATTTTTTGAGTATATAAACAAAGATGTGCAATTAGGAGGAAATTTGAAATGATGGCATTGACAGTTTGTTAACCTTGTCTACTATTTACATAAGTACTGCAGGCAAGTCGTAAATGCAATAATTAAGTCGAAATTTCAAGCCATGTAGGAGTTGTTTAACTCATATTTTCCTTCGTGAGTTGTCGCAAGAACAATGACTTCTATGTTGCGAATAAAGTGCACTGCTTGCATTACAAATTCATGAAGGTCCCATTTAAAATGGGGAAGAGGTTAGCAAGTCTGGGTATGCTAATCTCATAAATAATTTACTCTAATAAAATTTCACTTGCTAATCTTTGTTATACTAATAATTCCGTTTAGTTGTTTAATAACCTAACCGGGGTAAGAATACAAAAACAAGGGAAGTGAGAGCTAACCCAGGTTGGGGATTGGGTATAATAGGTAATCAGCTACAGTGGAGTACGACCAAAAGCTGAAAAAACACATTTGGGGGTTAGTTAACCTGGGTAACATAAAGTTAGCCTGATTTACCCCAAACCAAATAGCTCCAAAGAGAAAGAAAGAAACAATTTCAAATTATTACTGTAACAAGAAATCCTAGACACAATGAAATTTTGAAAATTAGAGAGAAAGCGAGAGTGACATACTGTGCAACTCAGAGAGTGCAGAATGGCTGTAGTCTCGAATGGTCCAGGCGAGGAGGCTGGTGAGGAAGAAGATGAGAGCGTAAATGTAGCGAGCCAAGGAGGGGTTGGGCCTTAAGCAGAGGCGGACGCAACAAGATTCTACCTTGAAGCTCCCATACCGCTGCCTCTCATGGCGGTTGCCCTCCCAAAAGCCAGCTTCTTCCATCACCTTGGCCCCGTTTGTCACCTCATCAGTAGACCTCCTGTGGCATTGCTGTAAAAATGCAACTTTTCATTACATGAGAGACGAAAAGAGAAGTTGAGAACTAGTCAAATGAGCTTGCAAAGAATCCACAATGAAGGAAAGAGTGTGTTGTGAAGATATCAAATACGTCAAGTTTTCATTATTAATGAATGACAATTTGAATATATATATATATATGTATATTGAATTATAGAAGTTGAACTTTTACCATTAGAATTTATTTCATTTAGAACTTTTTGATTTTACATTATCTGAGGAATTGTGGTCCAGAGATGCTTTACTTGCCTACAAATGGAATAAGGACTAGATTATTCCTAACAATTAAAAAAGAGTAAATAGCAATTGGATTTCTTTAGTTTGCTCTCATGTGCACCTTTTTTGTTATGATTGAGGGCTTAGAAGTACAGTTACACAATCTTGAAAATTACATTGCTTAATTCATAAGGAATAGGGACCTAACATTGCTTAATTCATAAGGAATAGGGACCTAATTGCATATGAGGCCAAATTAGCAGGGCTTGGTTACTATTCACTCTAAAAAATGAATGTGAAGAAAGAATATGCACTGCTCACATGTATGATAGCGTAGCAATCTCGTGGCTCATGGTCTTCATCCAAAAAATATGAACCCAATCAGAATGCCACCTCCACAGTGGTGGACCCTACACCAAAGGTGCCGTAGAACCTTATCACCGGTTCATATAATTGTACAATACAAAATTGAGTTCTTTAGTATCGAGGCAAAAATAACTCCCAAGTGTCAGTACGATGGCAGCCACGAAGTCACCATACTAGCTAATCCCATTATGGTGATCCACTATAGTGAACAATCATGATGCGGCCTTCCATGTCGATGCGGCCTTCCATGTCGACTTGGCCTCACTCTTGGTATGTTGGCAAGAATTAATTACTTAAGCTAAGAAAAGGCCTACAACTATTATTAATGGGACATTAACCATATACATCACCAAAGTACACACAAACATGGAGTCTCATTCCAAATTACTATAATGGTCTTTAACAACCTCAGAGGCAACCAACAAAGACAGAATCACCTCCCAGGAAGCCCTAGTTAACAGACACTTCGCCTCATAGGATCTCCAAACAATGAAGATCTTCTTTCCAAAAATGACCAAGAGATGAGGAGTACTAAAGTGTCTCAACGATCAAAAGACCATTCATGAAAAGGAAGTTCCAATCACTCCTGTCAACCAATGCCTTAGAAGTATAAATATTATAACTTCTCCACCTACTCAAAACTAGGGAAAATCGGATTGGTGGGTCAAATTTAGATCAACCAGTTATTAAATAAGTCAAGCATCAAGCCTCAAACATGACCAAGTTAATAAACAAGTTATTACACGTCAACCTATTTATTATAATTTTTGATTTATAAATATTTGACAAATTCAATGTTTGGTGCTTTTAGTTAATATAATCATAAAGCTTACTTAAAAAAGGTGAAAAGAAAACTAAATTAGGTGATATACATCTAACAATCTAATAATAATATTAAAAATGACAATAGAAAAAATACTCATTTTAGTAAATAGAATATTGGCGGGTCATAAATAAGTCAATCTGCTAACTAGTACCTCGGTTGACAATTCATGACCTGAACCCATACAAGTCAACCCATACCCAGTTAAGCCTTACTGAGAACCGTTGGAGTTAAGATGACCAAATCTTTACACTCCGAAAAGAGCAGTACCTCCTAGGGATCCCGTGCACGTCATGCTGAATGGTTTTCCTTGTTTGATTAGTGTTCTTTATGTGCTTCTTTTATATTTTCTCTAACCTCCATTATGTGCTCTTCCCCTTCTCACTAATCCCTGTGACAGATCAGCGAAGCCGTTCCATTAACCATGCGTAAGATGAGTTATCCATCCAAGTTGACCGATTTTCAAGTCAACATGAAGTGTTGATGGATTTCAACATCAACAGGAATCAACAACAACAAAAACAATACAATGACAAATTGAAGAAGAATGTCGTGAGTGCTAAGCCTTTGCATCTTTAATTTTCAATTCTAAAGAAGCTGGAAGCCAGAAGGATTGCGAATATTCATTTAGAACAACGATAGGGAAATGGCGAATTGGCAGCAGAACAGAGGAGAGAATTTTCTTTTTCAAGAGACACAAGAAGGAAATCCAAGCTTCTTTTTCATTTCTGCTATTGCCCTACGAGCTGAGAAAGATAGCCAAACAATACACTAAACAGAGGTAAGGAGATCCGATCCACAATTTGGAGATTAGGTTAATTCGAGAAAGACATGCGAAGAATCAGCGAACAAAAAGAAAACCGAATTTGCGTTCGCTGTCATTTTTTATTTGGAATGATGCGTTCGCAGTCTTTGGAAGAGATAAGGAATGATGTCTCCATGGAAGATAAACCAAATATCATAACTATCTGAGCGTAGGCCAATTTCCCAGATGCGATTTGAGATCGCAATTGAACTGCTACGGAAACAGATTCTCATCCGCCGTAGTCGAGAGAGATAGCAATTGATGCTTCTGAGAAGAATGGAGGCAGTAATCGAACTAAACGCAATCGAATTCGTATTCCCAGAAGTTGAGGCAGAAACCGAATTGTGCTTCGGGAGAAGACAAACATCAAATCCCCCCAAGTGATGCGATGAACCAAACGAAAGAAGATCTAACGGAATTCTCATTTGAGACGGATTACGACCGATGCTTCGGGGAAATTATGCAGATCGCTCATCAGAAACAGGATTAGCAATAGCTTTCCTTCCGAATGCCATATCTTAGTTAGTAATGTCAGTTACCTCCAGGCGAAGCGATCGCTAGAACCATCGGAGATTCCGAATTAACCAAAATCAATCTTCTTTTCTCCTCCCACCGCAGCTTCTGGATCGACGTCGCGAGAGAGAGAGAGAGGGAGAGAGAGAGAGAGAGAGAAGAAATGCTCTTCTTTTTCCCGCCGATATGCCTTGCTTTGGCCGCTAGAATAGCATCGTGCGAGTATTTAAATAAACTTGCCCATCATAATTAAAAAATAAAATTAAAATAAAAAATAACTTGCCCATCGGGTTACGAGTTACGGGTTTCGGGTTGCGGGTGGCCCGAGGTGACCCGTGAACTGCCTTACAGCGCACGGGATTTAGGAAGGCACAGAATTAACTCTGTTTGGCGACCAAAACAAGATCAAAATAATAATAATTTAAAAAAAAGTGATAATAAAAATAAATAAATTATTTTAATTATTCTACACAAATTTTAATATAAAAAATAATATTTTACTTTACATACTCAATAATTTTTAATAAAAATATAAATTTTATTTCACGTCTTAGATCAAAATACTCGATTTAAATATTTTGATCTAGAATGTGTAATAAAATTGATATTTTTATATTTAAATTTGTGTAAAATAATTTAAAATATTTATTTATTATTATTATTATTTTTTAAATTAGTACCATTTAAATTTAAATAGATTATGGGGCTCAGACTCATGGCTGTGCAGGATGTTAGAAAATTGAAACTCGTTATATTTTACACGATTTGAATTTAACTTAATTTTATTTTAAAACTCAAAATTGGTTTATTCAGAATAAAATTAATTTAAATTGTAATTAATTCGACACATATATTTAGAATTTCTTATATATATATTTAAGATATTTTACATATATAAATATATTCTTTTAATCATATTCGAATCAACTATATAAAATACATATTAAAATAATTAATTTATAAATGCATATATAATTCAACTTAATTTTCTTATAACTTAATACATATATTTAAAATTTTATTATGTTTATTTAATATATTTTACATATATATAAATGTTTAATATATAAATACATATATAATATATATATATAATTAAAAAAATTATATTTAATATACAAACAAGAAGAATCGAATTCGAAATGGTTTGTTTCAGATCTAATCCATCGATAACTGTTTGAATCTATCAAGTTAGACGAAATGTGAATTTGATCGAGCCAGGTCGGATAATCGGTTTAATTTTTGATGTCGTTAATTATCTATTTGAGTTAACTCGACTCATTTGCAGGCCTAACCGCTAACTCAACCCTTGCAAGCCACGCAACGAGGCGCTTCATGTGCGCTTGAGTGTAATTTTAATTAACTGCATGCGTGAAGGAACAAAAGGCTTGAAAGGATATCCCAAATCCATTTCTTCTGCTTCATCTCGGCTTAAATTATCATAAAGAATTGAAAATCAAATCAAGTTTTATCAGAATTTATTTATATTATTTTTTAGTTAAATTAATTACCAATATATATTACATATGGTACACAATATTCTTATGTAATTCATATATATTTTATTTTTGGGATAATTACCTATCTGCCACACTATTTTACTTTATTTATGTGTTACCTATTTATTCTTAGTTAATTACGCTGTGCACACTCAAAACATTATAAAATCTTACATACACACACTTTCACTTGTTTTCATTATAATGAGCAATTATAATTTTTTAATGACCTAATTATAGTTAGGTTACAAAAAATCTGAACTGTTCATCATATTATTTTAAGGATATTTAAATATATTTTGAGTGAAAATCTTAAAACTTTGATGTTTAGGTAGTGGTAAAAGAAGAAGACATCCGCGACATGAATTGATTTTAGGACAAATCAGCGCTTTAGTGTGATATCGAGGAAGAAAAAAAATGTACTATTAAAGGTAAAAATATAATTTTAATGATTTATTAACGAATTTTTTTTTTAAATAGATTTTGATTGAGTTTTAATTTAAGTGTGTATATGTAAGATTTTATAATGTTTTGAGTGTGCATAACGTAATTAACTAAGAATGAATGAGTAACGCATAAATAAAGTAAAATGGTGTGGCATATAGGTAATTATTCCTTTATTTTTTGGATAAATTACTGATAGAGCCCTATCATTTACTAATTATGACACTTTGATCTATTTCATTTAAAATATTTCATTTAAGTTCTTTTTTACTTTATTATTCTTTTACATTTTTATTTTAAATTCTAGAAAGATAAGAGAAGGATTTTAAAAAATATTAGATACATAAGTAGAAAATTTCAAAAAATATTAACTAAATGTAATTATGAATAAAATATAAGGACCTATTAAAAATTTATCTTTTTTTTTTAAACACAATATCTCTGTCTAATTTTTGAACACAATACCTTTAAAGAGTTGAATAATTCTCTTTTTAAAAATTTAAGGTTATCTTCTTTTGTTAATTTCAAACAGGTTAAGGGAATATTTGAAAAATATTTATATTAAAATTTATGAATAATTTAAAATAAATTTACTTTTATTTTGAAAATTTGAGATGCACAGAAGTTGAAATAAAATTAATTTTTTATTTTAAAATTTATATTGAACATAAAATAAAAGTAATTTCATATTAAGATTTATGTAAGTGAAAATATTATTAATATGATATTAAAATTTATATATAATGTGACACGATAAAATTAATTTTAACTCAATTTACTTAATCTATATAAATAAACATTCATTCATGGTATTCTTTTCGAATAAAAACTTAATCATAATCAACATTCATTCAAAACATAAAATCCCATTATATATCTTATAGTTATGATATTCTCATTAAGAAAAATATAATCTTAGTAATTTATATTCACTGAGTTTGAATAGTAAAAATTAAGGGGACCTTTAATCTTTAAATATAAATAAATTTTTTGAAATTGTTATGAACATTATACTCGCACTATAAAATTACTGCTCAAATGAATGTCTTCAGACATCTAAATTAAATTTAAATTATTTTAATTTCTACTATAATTTTTTTTTTAACTTACTCTTAATAACATCTCAGCTTGGTATTAAATATAAAAAAAAATTTTAAATTTAAAGTTTTAAAAAAATATTCATTCATGTTATGCTATAGAATTAATTACTGAAATTTAATTATAGTTGATCATAATTATTATTTGATCTGTAGTTTTTAAAAATTTGCTAAAATTCTTTACAATTTACGCAATATTACATAGAAGTTCCTTTATTATATAATTTAATGAATTTTTAATTTTACTATTTAACACTTATTTAAATTTTTACATTTTTTCTGTTACAAATTTTATATTACTTGTTGCCGAACTGGTCATCACTTTATCGATACTGCTTCGCCAACGCTGCCTTGTCATAGGCACCACATTGGGACGCTGCTTTGTTGACATCACCACCCTTCAACAGGTGTGCGCGCCTACACAGGGAGAGAGAAACAGCTTCGCTGACATCACCTTGTTATCGGCACCTTGCTAAGAGAGAAAGAGGGAGGGAGGCAAAGAGAGAAAGAGAGTGCTTGAGTGAGAAAGGGAGGGGGCATGTTCTAGCGGCGGGGCCCCCGCCGCCATTGGACAAACTCCCACGCACTTGCGGGGGAGAGAGACACTGCTTTGTCGATGCTGCTTTGCCATTGACATCTTGTTGGGAAGGAGGAAGAGAGGGGGAGAGAGAAAGAGAGTGAGAAAGGGGTAGGCTACCGATGGTGCACAGATAGAGAGGAGAAAGAGAGAGTAAAATAAATTTTTTAAAAATTAAAAAAAATAATATTCTTTAAATATTAATAAAATTTTATTTATATAATAGCCAATATTATAATATTTTTAAAATAAAAATATTTCAATAAATTAATTATAAAAATTTTCAGTAATTAATCTTGCATTATATTTACTATATGACAAGTTAAAATGTAAAATTTAAAAATAAAAAATAAAAAAATCAGCTAGGAATCAATAATCCAATATTATGCATAAAATAACTAACCATAATAATAATTTCATAATTTTTTATAAAATTATTTATACATTATATCAAATAAAATAACCATTTGAATTATATAATATAACATAACATCAAAACAATACCCCTAAAAGAAACTTACAAAATAGCAATCACCATGCGAGTTAATCTCAAACATCGATGATCAACAATAAAAATATTAAGACACCAATAACAACAACCACCAAACCTTAATCTTACTAGATGAAGTCGGCTATATGAATATTTTATTTTCATTGTGTTCTATCAATTACCCAATAACAAGTGCAAAAATGTGTAGAATAATCAAAGCCTCAATTGTTGCAATACGAATTGAAGGAATAGAAAGTAGTCAAAGAGCTCACAATTTCCTCCCATTGTAAGACTACAAAAACAAAATCCCTAACAGCTAAAAGCATCCAGTTGACAACATAATTTAAAGCAATAAAGCATCCAGATACTTCAAATGAAAAAAGTAAATATAATAATGCAGATTCCCATAATTTTCCCAGGTCTAATTTGGGGAAGGCTTGAAACAGAAGAATGAAGCCCTTTGAGGGAACCTGAATATTGAGTTTGGCTAAGCAGCACCCTCGGATTTGTCAGTCTCCATTGGATCAGGAGCAGTAGAACCACCCTCTGGTGCATTGCTACTCTCATCCTTACCATCTTGAGATTGCTGTCCAGCAGGCTGGGGCTGAGGAGAAGCAGCCTCAGCTTGTGGCGCAGGCTGCGGCTTCGGCGGCTCCGGCTTTGGCTTTGTCATTATTGGCCGACAGAACCTACACGATCAGTAGTCTCCTTCAAAAATGACGGCAATATATTACATATTAAACATAAAAATATTTATTTTACACCACATATGCGCGGATGGATCAATATCTCCCTCCATAATGCGAGGGGTGTTTAAAATTTGACACTGATTTCTTAAACTGGGTGAGATTCAAATGGCAGATCATAGGTAAGATTGGGCTCAACTTATCCTGAAATTAGTCAACTTAAATAGAATAACAAGATATTGATCTCAAAGCCTATTGGGTTGATGGTTGATAAAAACCCGACACAGATACGTTGATATTCGTGTGATAACTGCTAGGGCCACTGCAATAATCATAATAGGTCGAGTTAGGGTCAAGATACACCTGACTACCTGACCTGATTCGACACCCCCACCAACAGGATTTACCTGTCCAATGTCTCAGCTTTTCTCTTAATATCAGCGGACAAGAGGGCAGGGGCGGCATGCTTTGGCAGAGCATCCTGCTGTTGCTGCTTCTCTCTCAACCAAGATTCTGCTTCGGAGCACTCATTGATCACCTACAAGAAAAGAGATTGAAGAAACAGAAATTCAATATCGAATTAGCACAATCTCTCATGCAGATACAGCGTACCTTCTGCTTCTCTGCAATGTCAATATGATCAAATTTAGGATCCTTAGACAAGGCTGCTTCTCTATAGCTGTTGATGCAATAAGCAAGTTGATCAGTTGCTGGTCCTCTATCTGACCATTCCTTGTGGCGCACTTCAATGGGATTCCCTTGCTGAAAAACATTTTGTTTGTTTGAGTACCATTAGAAGTAAATATTTCATAAAAGAAAGGGAATAACAAATGTACCACCACAAAATTCATGCCAATTATCCCTCAAATATGCCTATTTATCAAATCTCCCCGAAAAAAGTCCTGATATGAAGGATGTGAACAACCTTCTAAAATATCTGGTTACCAGCTTACCTAAAAGCTTAAGCTTATAGCAAATAACCCAGAAATATTCCCTCAAGTGCAAACTTCTTTACTCTACATCATAGATTCAATGTCTATTTCCTTTTTATTTTCACCTTATGTGAGAGAGATTGAGAGTCAGTACAGGAGTAGCCCTCTCTATCCTTTATTTATATTAGGATTTTTCTATGTACATTTACGTAAGTGCCTCAAGCCTATATCCTCCTTTAACTCATTGTGTTACTGTTCATCATTTCCACTATTCCTTAAACTGCTGCCCCTTGGCTTGCTAAATTCCGACACCCCCACATCTTGAATCTAATTATGGAGATTTATTGCGAGCTCTATGTCAGTCACTCAAAGGCCTCAGAGGAGTTTGTCATAGTCAAACATTGCATTCTTAACTTCGTAGTTGTCTGGTCAATCAGTATAAAGATTAAATCCCATCAATCAGTTGTCTTTAAAAGATCTTTTTTTTAAGATTGACATCAATCAGTTATCAACTCACCATAATTACTCAACTTAACAATGAGGCCGACGAAAAGTTTTATGGTCAGATTGTTGAAAATATAAGAAACTATGGCTAATTAGTCAAAATTTATGTAAAACATTTGCAGCACTCCCTTAAAAGAAAAATCATCAAAGAAAGCACTCACGCCCTTCAACTCGTCTAGCTTTGCAACATAAACACCCTTGGTTTCATTTTCACCATCTTCATAAAGCCAATCCTCGACTTCTTGGAGTTTTGTAATAAATTCCTCCCTCTCTGCCAAAGTCACAAATTCATGATACTTATCATGAAGCTGCATGATGTGGTCAGAAAACAGACGGAGAACATGAGATGGCTACAATTAGGCATGTTTGAAAAAATTATTTCAATTCATTTCGGAAAGAAACATGCTCTACCTTGTTTCGCATATCATAGACATATGCCTCAACAGCATTTTTCTTTTCTTTAGTTTCCTCCATAACTCTATCTTGAAGGGCCATCTCAAATTCTTTCTCTGCAGCCTTTTGCACGTCGGTAGATGTCATTGCCCCATAGACCACCTCAACAAATGGAACATTTGTCCTCTTTACCTTCCTTTTAGAGATCTCAGCCTGCAGAAATAGCATGATTCACAAAATGCCACCACACATGCACTAAGAACCAGAGAAGTATCTACAAAGACCATGATTTATTGTTTATCAATTACCAGCAGACAAGTTTAAGACAAGAGACTACCTTAGTGTCAGTTTCTATTTGCACAGTTTTTTCATCAGTTCCCAATTGGCCATTCTCCACACCAGCACCATCTGCTTCGTTCTTGGCTTCTTGCATAGTCACATCAGTTCCAACCAAATCGTTGTGAGCCGCTTCCTCTGTATCCATTTTTGTATCTTCCTTGGAACTATTCTTTTGTGTAGCCACAGGAATACCTACTTCTTCCTCGTCCAACATCTAGGGACAAAAAAAAAAAAAAGATTTGTAATCATTTAACTAGGATTTGAAAAGTCAAACATGAACATAATTATAAATTCGGCTAAATCATTCAGACTTACAGTTGCAGATTCAACAGAAACAATACCATGCAGACTTAAACGAGCTTTAACCTTCAACTTAGCTTGCTCACCATTTGCGGTTTGGAAGGGGCCAATCTGCCAAAAGCACAAGTCCATTCTCATTAAGGAAGTTTCATGAACTAGAATCTATCATAGATTGTACTAATTCAGATCCACTAAGTACCGTGTATGTGCTGATTTTGGAATAAAATGAGGAATCATTAACATCAGCATATGCAACATCAACAGAGAATGTATTAGATCTATAAAATGTTAGAGCCTTAATACTCGGGATTGGGTTGCCCTTGGGAAATACTACTGTACTCTGCTGAGCATCCAATGATACATTCTCGGAGTCAGGAGCAGATCCTTTCCACGACAGGGAAATAGAGAAAGGAAAACTCTCATGCACCTTCAAGGAAAATGAGAATTTATATGTTACTATATCATCATATCAAGAATATGCATTGTAATGCCTGAAAAATATTACTAGATGAAAAAACAAAGGCTATCAGTGCTGTCAAAACAGTAAAGAGACAAAAGATTTTACCTTGAAACCTAAACATAGCAATTTTTACTGAGGCCATTCACAAAAGATTAAGAGATAAAGACCCAAAAAATGGAACAAAATAAAAAGGGAAATCAATAGACACAATGGCAAGAAAAAAGGGATTCAAAAGACAAAATATGCACGGAACAATAGGTCAAGCGCAAAGTGACTTTCCATTAATAGTTTCTGTAATTTTAAATAAAGCAGGAAACGTTACCATGCAACACAAGACAGAACATTTAGCCAACCAAGAATAAACATAAATAAGTGCAAATAGAGAATATTACTACCTAGAGTAGATTTATGTGAGAGAAAGAATGCACGTAGTGATCAAATATCATCAATGATCGTCTTTAATGGATTAATGTAGATTGTTTCAATTTTTTACATACTAAACATTAAGTGTTAGTACTGACTCAGTCAAGTCTTTATTTTATTTGTTACATCTTATTTTAGGTGGGTATTTCTATTCCCGCTTTGTCTATTTTGTTTTTAGGGAGAGATTACTATAACTCTGTAATTACACTAAAATTTAACAATTAGGATCCGTTTGTTTGGCCGTTGAAAATTAACCTAGTTTAATTTTAACCAGGCATACATCACACATAAAATTTAATATTAAAAATTAACCTTATTTCACATCCTACACACATTATTAAAATAATAACTAATTTATATCACATCCCTCACATATCCCAACATAATAACTAACTTTATATAACATCTCTCACATATTCCAACATAATAAGTAACTTTATTTCACATCATTCACAACTTTCAATAAAAAAATATCTCTATTTAAGTTTAATTTTTACCTTATTAAATTTAAACTTACAAACAAACAGACCTTATTGATGTAAATTTGAGTTTGAGTGAAAATTGATTCTTTGATGGGTTCAGTGTGAGTTTCAGGAAAAGATGGATATCTCAAAAAAGAGGGTAGGGACCTTAAATAAAAATCTTGGCAACCACAGTTATATCCAAAAACCCTAGCCACGACCTGTCCTTATTGCCTTGCCAACCATCCTCCATCATCATTTCAAGGTCACCTCTATAACGCTAGCCAAGCACGTCGAGCCTTGTGTCACTGGATGCATCTTTCATTGGCAAGCCGCAAACCATGAAAGGGTAAATCCACATGTTCTCTGACGAATCTGCTTTCCTGAACTAAAGCAACCATCAATGTGACACCTCACCCACGTGAGGCCTATGAAACTTAAAGCTTGCTGATTTCACTATCAGCCCTTTCTTTTGAGTACATCATTCTTTTAAGGATTTCTATATCCAACTAATCAAACTGGAGCCACCACATTGATCAAACTAAACCCAAATTTCTTGCAACTAAAGCTTACTCATGTGACGTCCAACCTTCTCCCACATGAAAACAACAATCTACATCTTGCCACCTTTGCTTAACTGAAACTAAAGTTCCAAACAGCTCACCTCTTCATTTTGAGCCAGGCAATTCCAGATCAAAGCCATACGCTCATCTAATAGAGAGAGATTTTCGGCAACCATAACTTCTTCGGTAACCTTAAAATTTAAATAAGTTCAATTTGTGGGAAATAAAATTTCTCAAATTCACATAATTTGATATTTGAAATATTTCTGCTAATATGAGATAATTTGTAATTAAATCACCAAAAGTATTCATATCTTATCATTCAAATTCCATCCTACATAAATGGGTATCAAGGCCAAGTTAGATTAAGGCATTTCCCATTTAGTTGTCATTATGCATTTCATTTAAGTCTTTTAGGATTTATTTTTGTTAGGCATTTTGCATCTCATCCACACATTCTGCATGCCAAAGGAGACCTAATCTTGAGCATAAATTATTAAGATATTTTTATTTTAAATCAATATACCAATGATTTACGGTTTGATAGCATCCATCCACGTGTCTACAAACATATGACATGACATGTTCTACAGTCAACCAATGAAAATGGCATCTAAACAGTCGATACGAATAGCTTAACTTGTCAAGGAGAACCTCAAATCTGCGTATTCCCCTACATAACTAAAAAATTTCATTTGCCCCAAGACTACACTCTCTTTATTACTCTCACTAATTATGTGGCACTTTAGTATTTTCTTCACATAAAGAGCAAACCAAACAAACTTTTGCTGATCAAATAAATGAAATTAGAAAAACTTTTGCTGATCAGATAAATGAAAATAGAAATCGAAATACTAGTAATATTTAATTTGGTAAAGTATATACCTGTTGACACTAGATAAAACATATGCTCGCAAACTCATAGCAAGAAATGACCAACACTCAACTAATGACAGAAGCTAGCATATCAATTAGCCGAAGAAATTAACCCATGGAGGAAAAACTTCATCCTAGAGGATTCTCCCAACTAGGCTAAAATATTTTCTCTGCCCATAGGTCTCCACACTCTCTGCAGCCTCAACTACTAATGTGAAACTTCAGCATCTACTTTGGCTGAAGCTTCCCCCTCCCCTCACTACAATTATTAAATACTTGAAAAAATGGACCACTGAGGGTAAGAAGGCTAACTCTAATCCTAAGCTTCATTACTAACAAGTTCAATTCTTAGCGATCCACTTCCCAAATCCTTACGGTAATTGTCTTGGCCTTCAAAAGAAATTCCACACTCTAGCTTTCATTATAACATCATCACAAACAACAACAATAACCAATCTTTTATCCCACTAAATGGAGTCGACTGTACGGAAGAACAACACTACTATTTTTGAAAAGTTTTTTCCCTTCTTTTTTCACACAAAGAATAACTAAAGTTTCTAGAACTCTTACCTAAATTCCTACCCTTCTATTTCAAAATACTTTCTTTGGGAATCTCAAAGTGATCCCATCAAAGAATCCAATATCATTTATACCCAAATTTGCATTAATCATTGTCTATTTCAAATGTTATAGACTATATTCATAGAATAGCTAATCCAACAAACCAATCCCCCCTCCTAAAACACTACAAAGTACCCGCCTAAAATAACATGTAATAAATAAATAAATGAGAAGACAACTATGTTGGCACTATTCGAGGAGTAATAATATAAAAATCAATCTGCACCAATTTATCAAAACTGATAAGCGCATGATTTGGTTGAGTTGTCAATCATAAAGAAGTTCCCATAAATTCTTGTCAGTAAGAATCACTACCATCTCTATAACCCAAGCCTGGCACATCAAGTGCAGCAATCTGAAGGCTTAACTCGTTGAATCTATTTTCATGAACAAGCTACAGAAATTCAAATGGTAAAGCAACATGATCTCTGAAGCATCTCCTTTGCTGAGCTGAAGCCACCGACAATATGACGCCTTAGAAAGGCAAGGCTTACAAAAATTGAAGCTAACTGATTTCATCATCAGGCTTATTCTATGTTTGACATCATTTTTGCAAGGATTTCTAGATCAGCAGACCTCTTTGCCAATAAATCAAATTGATGCCACCAACTTGATAAAATTCAGCCCAACTGAAGCTCAATCAAGTGATGTCCAACCCTCTCCTACATGAAAACGGCGATCTACATCTAGTGCCCCTCAATTTACTGATAGCAAAGATCCAACATCTAGATGCCCTTGAATTTTACTCATAGCAAAGGTTCAATCAGCCCAATTCTTCACTTGAGCCACACGATTCCAGTTTCAAGCCATACATACTTCCAATTAAGGTATATTCTTCACGATCTCAATTTCTACTGATTGATTGAATATCAATTACAACTTATGTTCAACTGAATTGTTTGTTTGTTTGGGCTGTAATTGAGATATCTGACATTTATTTTCTCCCTCTCTCTATATATGTAAGTGTGTGCTTGTGTGTATTGTCTTTTCACATATGAAAGACCACAGCCCCAAAACTCTAGATCCGATTTACTAATATTTATATTGATGCACTAATAACTAGGTAAATTTTTATTTACTGTCAATCCAATTAAGTCAGAATATTTAAATCAGTTCAATTTGCAAAAAATAAAATTACTGAACTTTCCATAATTTAATATTTAAAATATTTACACTCAGTTAAGATAATTTGCAACTAAATCACCAAATAACTAAAGCAATCATTTACATATGGCCCCACAAAGTTAAAGCAATCAAGTTAGTTATGCAAAACATCACATATAAACAAGTGAACTACAAGAACTAGTCCAGGGATATGCTGCCAAAAGGACTATCTCATCAACGAAAAGTATCAAGAACTCTATTTAAATATTTACCAAAAAACATTAAGGAAAAAAAGGATGGGAAAGAATAAATGTCCAGAACTAAGGCTCTATTTGGTTGAAGGAAAAAAAAATGGATTGAAAATTTTTTGTGAAAAGTTTTAAAAAAATGTGTATGATGTGAAATAAAGTGAGTTAGTTATATTAAAAATTGTGTTGGATGTGAAATAAAGTAATTGTTTAACGTTGGAATTTGTATAGGATGAGATATAAAATAATTTTTAAAATTTTTTTAAAAATAAATTTAAGATTTTTGCTATGGCTAAAATAAGTCATTTTTAAGAATGAGAAGAACAGCAGTGGAGAATACTGGCATCAAATTGAATTAAAGGGATTTGGCATTAACTAGAAATCAATGTAATCAATTTCTAATTAGGGTGATTCCAATCTATTGAACAATTTTGAGTTCATTTGATCTGAGCTATCTGTATCACATTACATGATGAATATAACGTAAATTCATACACTATGTAAATCACATATCAATAAATAAACATGATTGTAATTTTTATTGTCAATTTTTCCCTAATCATATATTTATATGAATGTACTGTATTGAGTTTGAGTCAAATCTATTCCAATACCAGCAAACATAAATTTGAGTGATTATCAAGTAAATAATGTATTTCAAACAAACTTTCAACCCTAATAGTTGGTAAAAACAACATTGACCAACTTCTAAATATAGGAGTACCTGAAACTCTCGAACTTTAAAAGTCGGGCTCAGAATGGCACACTGCAGGGCACAACCACGAGCAACACACTCGCTAGCGTTCATAGTTCTTCTTGGCTCTTTACCAAAGTACTCAGTTAGTATCTTAATAATAGCCGGCACACGAGAGCCAGATCCAACAACCTCTACAGAATGGATATTATCCACAGTAAGATTGGCATCTTGAAGAGCTTTCTCAAGAGGGCCCTTGACCCTTTCCAATATAGGGATACTAATCTGCTCGAATTCTTCTCTTTTGAGAAACCCTCTCACATCCCTCTCATCCATCAGACATTCAATGTTCAAAGGTGCCTCCGGATTCGCACTCAGCACCTTCTTCAGTTTCTCGCATGCCGCTCGAAGCCTGATACAGGCACGAGCATTCTGGTAAACATCAATCTTATATTCTTCCTTGAACTTTACCGCGAAGTGTCTGAACAAAACTTCATCAAAATCTCTCCCTCCCAGAGACTGATCTTGTGAATGAGCCAAAATCTTCAGCTGACCTTTTCTGAGCCCAGCAATGCAAACCTGCATACTCGCATGGCCAACATCAACGAAAGCCACATTAAGCTGATCGTTTTCAGGTAAATCAGTCTTGTAAATCCCATAACCCAGAGCTGTGGCTGTCGTCTCATGGAACAAACGGAGAGGGTGCAAACCTGCAATCTCAGCAGCATCAAGAACTGCCCTTCTCTGAAGATCAGTGAAATACGCTGGGATTCCAATGCAACAATCCGCCACTGCAGCATTGAGATTCTTCTCAGCAATTCCCTTCAGATTCGAGAGAACCATGGCAAGAATTTGGGTTGGTGTGAAGCTCCTCTGCTCACCAAGGTACATCGCATGGATGAGGGGAAAGCCATCAGGACCCTCGGTCACAGAAAACGGAAAAGTCCGCAGATCCCGCTGCAACTCCGGATCAGAGAACTTGCGTCCGATCAAACGCTTGAGCTGCGAGATGGAATTCTTCGGATTCATGGTAGACGAAGCAGCTCCTGCAGACCCAATGAACCGCTGCTTATCCCCAAAGCAAACAATGGCAGGCGTCTCCCGCTTCGATTCATCATTGAGCACCACATCAATACCCCGCTGCCGAGCAACAGCCACAATGCAGCTCTCGTTCCCGATGTCGAAACCGACGACGCTCATCCTCTACTATCTTACTTAACCCTGATTCAAAAGTATCGATGCATCAAAACTCCTAGCTTTATTAACTTAAAAACGTGATCGCAAGGAGGACCTACTAAAACCCGATCAAAATCGCTTAACGGATAAGATGAAGGTAAAATCCCGGTTGATCTTTAAGCAAAAGAAGCAGATCTGAAGGGGATGGGAAGCAAACCTGGCAGGAGCTCTCCACCTTCGCAGAAGTCCGCCGACGGGCCGAGAATCTTCTCCCTTGTCAAGCGCCTTCGCCCTTCAATTCAGCTTCCTAGAAGAGGAAACATCGACGACGGAAGGCGATATATAAAAAATAATCACGATGAAGACTCGTGGATTTTCTAGAACCCTCGACGATGAAGACTCTGAAGAGATCTCCACGCTAGAATAAAGATTGTCCGTTCAAATGACCTCCAATCTGATGGGGAGATGCCCCGGATGGACGGCCGTGATTTGTTGATCATTTTAGAGAGAGGAGGAGGGGGCAACCAGGTGTTGGGGGAGTTGGCCTGCAGGTGAAATCTAGAGAGAGAGAGAGAGCGCGCGCGCCAGAGAGGGGGAAGCCGGTTGATATTCTAGAAAGATCTACGATTTATAAATTAATAATCGTAAATTATATATGAGTTTTTGAGTTTAAAATTTAATAAAATATAAATTATTTTTTTCAAAATTACATTATTTAAGTTTCTAAATTTTAATATAACTATTAAATAAATTTTTTTATTATTAAAATTTTTGGCTCGCTCTCTCTCAGTCTCTACTCTCTTTGGCAACATCATAGGATGCAAATTATTAGTAGACAAGCAGCAAAAAATGCACAAATTTGATATGTGCCAAGTAAGACAATGCGACGGCGGCGCCGCAGAGAGAGAATAAAAGGTGAAAGAGAAGGTGAGGAAGGATATAATAGTAATTATAAAAAATTTTATAATAAAAATAAAAAAAATTATTTAATAATTATATTAAAATTCAAAGAGTTAAATATTATAATTTTAAAAATGTAAATATACACGTTATTAAGTACTAAATTTTGGGACTTAAGTGTAATTTACCCATTAATAATTGTGTAAAATAAATAGCAAAAATAATTTATAAAAGAATTCATTTTCTTTTTTATAACAAAGAATGCGTATTTAACGTAAATTAAGGTTGTTTTCTAACAACCATTAAATTAATTATTTACAAATTAAATGTCCTGTTAAATGCAGCACAAATAAATAAAATGTGTTTTACATTGCTATCATTAAAATAATAATAACCTACATAATAAATATATTGTTCTTGCTTCATCATAATGTGCAGCAATAAATTGTGATGTAATTAGTAATTAACTAAATAAAATGAGTTTACATAAGTATTATTGAAATAATCACTTTATTTATCAAATTATTTTTAATTGCGACAAAAATAGTTTTTATTCTAATATTTTTATTTTAAATTTTATGAAAAAGTGAAATAAATTATTTTTTTTATATTTATATATAATATAAATTTAAATAATTATTTATTTTAAAATTGATGTAAAATATAAAATAAAATTAATTTCTATATTAAATTTAAAATATTATTTATATAATACTTTTTTTGATAATATTATTTATGTAATATTAAAATTTATATATAATGTGATTTATCTATATACACGTTTGTAATAGTTGTAAACAAATGACTTTCTTCGATTTTTTTAATTTTATTTATTGAAAAACTCTTGAAAAAATTATAATTTGTTTCTGTATTTATTGAAAAATTTTTATTAAACAACCATAATTTTTTCTTTGCTGCAATAGATTATTGTGGGTTCTCTTCCTTGTTAGGAAGATGAATAAGAAAGGCAAAAATTTTAAAAATAATTTTAAAAATAATTTTTAAAATAATTTTTAAAAAATATATATGATGTAAAATAAATAAATTATTTATATTAAAAATTATATTTAATATAAAATAAAATTAATTAAATTATTGAGAATTAGATGTAAAATAAAGTAATTATTTAATATTAAAAATTGTATAAATAAGATATTAAATAATAGTATGATTTTTCAAATTGGTACATAACTTTTGAAGTATTTCACATGGGTCTCTAAAGTTGATAGCTCAATTTTAAATTGATCTCTTGCCTCTTTTCTTATGGAGATAAAATTTGACGGATTAGTTTGAAGCGTTTTATTAACTTTAAACTTGTATAAAAAATTTTAAAATTTATTGATGAATTTAAAGAATCCTATAACATGTTAGGAGTAAACTTTTTATTATTAGTTTACTTTTTAAAGGACAAAAATATAATTAATTGAATTTATATGGTTAGATTTTTGTGAAATAATACTTTATTTAAAAAATGTGACTTCTCAAATAAAAAATAATTTCTATGAAAAAAAAGGATAAATTATATCTAGGTACTTGAGTTTAGAACTTAACAATATAAAAATTCATATTTTCAAAATTATAATATTTGGATTCCTGGATTTTAATATAATTATCACACAATTTTTTTTTAATTTTTATTATTACAAATTTTTATAATTAATATTATAATTTTTTCTCATCTCTCTGTATCGGTGGGAGAGAGAGGAGAAGATATAATTAAAATTTAAAAAAATTTAAATATTTAAAATTAAAAAAAAATAAATTTAATTATTATTATTCTCCAACTGCAAGGTGTATTCCTATCAAAAAAAAAAAAAAGGGCAAGGTGTAATTTGACTTCTCCAATCACAAAAAATGTGACAAATAGGGGAAAGCGGGAAATAGGATAAACCTCGACCTTACTAACCCTAGGTAATGACTGCAGTTAAAAAACGGAGTTTTGTGTACTTCAAAGCCAAATCGTTCCGCCAGAGCGGGCTCCATAATCCCAGGCTCGCCTCTCTCCTTCTCTGCGTCTCCTCCTTCGCCCTTGGACGAGCCTGGCCTCCGCCATTGCTGCATCTTGATAGCTTGACCTGCTCCTCCGCACCTCGACTTGCGTTTGCACCTCCCCTGCGGATTCCCGCGCTTCACTGTTTAAAATGGCGAGGGGGAGTGGATGGGGGAGGGACTCCGGAGAACGCACCTCTGATGGAGAAGAGGACATTGTTGGTGATCTGGCGGCGGACCTTTCGGTCTCCGAGGCGCAGCGTGCTAGGATTCGGCTACGGGAGCGGTGGGAGCTGGCCTCCGTTCTGAGCTTCCTTCGTGTGAGCTTGGTTTTGCATTTAATTTTCTTCTATTTTTTCATCCTCTGTTGTTACGGATCTTTCGTGCTGTTCGATACCCTAGATTCTGGTTATCGTTTTCAGTTGGTTTGGTTTTATTTTCCTTTTGACTGTAGGTGTTTCGGCCGCTTATTGCGGACGATCTGCAACTTTCAGCTGAAGAGATTGAGAGAGCTCTTATCTCACCGAATGAAGACTTGGGAAGGATTCACATTGCTCTTTTGAAGGTTGGATTCTCCATGCCATTGAATTTCGTTATGTTACTGAAGACACTGAGTTTGCATCATGAGGGATTTTATTTTATTTTCATTTCTTATAGTATGAATTTTTTTCTGAGTCATTTATTTTTCTTCTTTGTTTTTTGTTTCACTGTATACTAGTTGAAGTACAGTCGCCGTGTAAGCTCATTTCTGATTAACCGGTTCAATTTATATGATATATGACGAACAGACTTTATAATTGGACTCACTGGTATATTTCCAATAGGTTCCTTAAGAATATGAAACACTCATCACAATCAAATTTTGTTGGAAGGCATCTGTTGGGCTTGCCTTCTATGTTACCCACTCCGAGCCCTGCAATATACACCTCAAACATTGACATCAACAGTTTGATGTTAGATCTGCTTGAGGTCAAGTCAGGCCCTGACATCAATTACAAGTTGAGGATGTTTTTGAGGTCAAGTCTCAACCCGCTGTAGCTATTAGACCTTGATTGTGTTGATGCTTGATACAATCGATGGGTTTTCTGGACAGTCCAAAAATGTGAACTTCATAGTTGATGCTTGACAAGTCAGCACAATGAGTTTTCTTTGTGCCATGGCGGACCGTGTAGGTCAAGGGCTAGACATCTCCCAACATAACTAGACCCTTGATGTCTACATCTTAGCATGGCTTTGACAATTTGTTGGACCTCGATCAATTAGGGTATTTCAAGGAATCAATTTTTGTATATGTAGGTGATATAAACATCGTTTGGGTTATGATTTTGAGAGCCACTTCATTATGACTTCTATGCCGCCTATGTTTCACTACCCAATAGTTTGCATTTAATTTCTTCCATATTTTTTTGATGTTGAACAGAGATTTAGATTTTGGTAGATTGATTATTTTTAAATACTAATTTGATTTAACTTAATATTTGGCAGTTGATTTCAATAATGAAGATTCATCATATTTATTTGATTATGTATTGTTTTTATTTGTTATGGATGCATTTAGTACTTTATTTTCTGCATTTATTTCCACTCCGAAAATGTGGACTTTATATTTGGATGCATTTAGTACTCTAAGGCTCTGTTTGGTTGGAGGAAAAAAAGATGATTTGAAAAATTTTTGTGAAATTTTTTAAAAAAATATGTATGATGTGAAATAAAGTGAGTTAATTATATTAAAATTTGTGTTGGATGTGAAATAAAGTGATTGTTTAATGTTGGGATTTGTGTAGGATGAGATATAAAATAATTTTTAAAGTTTTTTTAAAATAAATTTAAGATTTTGGCCATGACTAAATAAGTCATTTTTTTAGCCAGTTGCCAAACAGAGCCTAAAAGCCATAGTTATAACCTTCACTTTCATTGACTAATTCGAGACTTCCATCACCTGCCTTCTTTGTGAGAGCCACATCTGAATCCACTATTCCAACCTACCTATGCTCGAGGCCATGCATTTGTGCCTCCTTGTTCACCTTTCCCGTCGTTATCGCAAGCTCGATGACACTCACCTCCTTTTCTCTTGCCCCACCAATATCCTCTTTATGACTGTACCACAATAAAAACTTTCAAGTCACAGTATTTAGTTGGATGATTTGATCAAATTCTTTCTCGAGTCTTTAAACTAATAGTAGTATGTGGAGATCTATTCACCAACTAAATTGTTGTTGATGTTGCTTTCGTCTAAAACTCTTAGCTTAAATTTGCTTGAGTGTGCATGTCGTGAGTTCATTCTAAAAGAGTTCGATTTATGTTTCCAGTCACACCATTTTTTGAGGTGTGTGAACAACTATTCTATGTTTAGAATACTCTCATATTTACAGAAATCACCAAACTCTCTAATACAAAACTCAACTGTTATTTGTTCTTAGTCTTTTAATAATTTTTGTTGGCTTGTTATTCTGCTAATATCTTTCATTATTTAAAATGAGCAAAGGAACACACAAGTTGCCCACAAATGCAAATGAATTTAATAAAGTCTATTTTCAATGATGTGATTATTAGCATTGAAGCTAATTCGATCATTGTGCAAGCTTTTTTATTTGGTTATTTTTCTCGTTTAAACATAACCTTAGATTTTTTATCGACCCAAAGGTGTCATTGCAAAGCCTTGTTGGATTGGTGACCTACTAGTTTGATAATAATTAAGCTGACTTAACCAGTAAGGCTACAACATAAGCAAGATCAATGATGCAATGACGAAAAAGTAAATATCAAGAAGACATCGAGTCTACGTGATTCAGCACAAATTAAGGCCTGCATTCATAAGAATCTGAGGAAGGAAACACCGAGTATTGTTAAATCTGCAATAAAAAGTGTAATCACATGTAGGGGCAAAACAAACATTTAACCTTAACCCTAATCAATATAGGCATGAGATAGACTCAAGTCTTTGAAATGAAAGGAAGTAGAACTTTAGACGTCAATGTGTTCTGATCTTTCTTTTGTACAATCATTTTTGTTTTATTATGCAATCATCCTTGTTTTGTTTATGTTGCAATTTTGTAAGATATTTATCCAGAGAATAAATTGGTTCAATTGGTCTTCAGTAATTCATTTCTTCAAACATATAACTTTGGTTTTATCAATTCCCAATACCCCAATAAAATGCTCTAATGCCCCAACCATTCTAAGGGTTTGATCTGAATATCTGTTTAACTTCAATGTGATCATGCCTACAATTTGCACCCTGTATTTCATATGATTTAAAAAAAAGAAGGGAAATTTACATGCATATCACAAAAAACTTTGAATTTTATATTCATGTCACTCATAAAATTTGAACAATAGGGTAGCATGTTTTTAAAAAATAGTGTAATATTTAAAGTTCTATATGGCATGTATGTAAAAGCCCCTAAAAGGAATTATGCATTTGAAGATTGATGTTGTAATATGGACAGGGAATCCTCCCCATAAACAAAAATATGAAGGGCCCTGACGCATGGATTACATATGTATGCAAGAAACTTGCAACATGGTGGTCATGGGTGCGTGTTGAAGCACTTGAATTAATAAATTGATCTCCGTTAAATTCTGCATACTTTGTTTTTGTTTTTCTCTTTTTTTATCTTGTAATCTCGTTGTTCATTAGGTTGCTGAAGGAGAAATACCACTGAAAGCTGATAATGGGTCTGTATACGACTACTATCTTGCCTTTCTTTCTTTCATCAATTTGACATTGCAGGCCCATATGTAGGAAGGAGATATTTGCGTACAAACAACTTGATCCTACAATACGTCTGTTAATCCTGAAAGCACTGTGTGAAGTTCGTGTGGAGGTATGCTTCACTATTTGATAATTGTAATATTGTATTTCTGAACCATGTTATTTATTTCTTGCAATTTTACTAAAAACTTCTAGACATATTGTTCTTTTCTTTCATTTTGGTTCTTTCTTCATCTTTCTCTTCAATATCTGATGGAACTACTGCCTTCTAAGTGGCAGCAAGATGATATACTGAAGTATATAGCGGATGAATTAAAGAAGGGGACCAACGTTGGAACATTTAGGAAGGAGAGGATGGGGACTGTGAACCATGGAATAACTTATTGGTAAGTGAAAATAATTGCATACTTTGGCAGTGACGTGACTTCTACTATTCAATAGCTATGATACGATAAGTGGCATGGTTTCCTTGATTACACAGCTCTTGTGTTGTTAGACAAATGCATTTTAGTTGCATAACTGAGAACAGCCAGGAGATGGAAGAGTTCATAATATTGGTTGAAACTCTGTGGGTTCCATTTTTTGTCACTGATGAAGTAAAGGAAAACATCATTGACATTAAAATGTGTTACTTCTGGGACATAGTGGTGGGGATACCCTTTGACGATTAAGAAAAGATTGCACTAGTTTGTGTTGATTGACGGAAGATCATAAATCATTTCAAGATTGTTTGGTTGATTGATGATTTCTATGTTTCAACTGATTTGATTAAAGATTCAATTATGAAATCCATACATTTATGTTTGATTCGAGAAATCATGTTTTAGCTAGTTTTAGATTTACTTATTTCCCTATTTCTTTTGAGATATTTGTTGTTTATTTTCCTGCATCTATTTGGGTTTATTTATTTCAATTTACCCCCTATATAATGAGAACGCATGCTATTTCCAATAGACAATTTTAGTTGTGATGAATATAAGCTTGTGTATGAGTGCAAATCTAGATTTGGATTAAAGGATCGTTATTCCGGCGAAGGGAAGGTTAAAGTTGACCTTAGATGAAAATACTTCAATAACCTAGTTATCTCATTAAATGAAAAAAAGGGGTAAATTACACCCGGGTCCTTGAGTTTAGAGTATAATAATATTTAAGTCCACATTTTCAAAATTTTAACATCTGGGTCCTTGATTTTTAAAATTTTAACATTCGGGTCCGTTTCTGAATTTTTTATTATTATTATTTTTTAAAATTTCAATTATACCCTCCCTTTCTCTCTCTTTTTGTGCCAGCTAATGTTTTTAAAAAATTAATAATAAAAAATTTATAAAAGGACCCAGATGTTAAAATTTTAAAAATCAAGGATCCAGATATTAAAATTTTGAAAACATGGACCTAAATGTTATTATACCCTAAACTCAAGGACCTGGGTGTAATTTACCCAAAAAAATCACCACTTTCCTCGTCGCCATTAACTTGATTTCCCCTGCTTCCCTCACTCTTGATCCTTCCCCTACTCGCCTCACTATAGTGATGAAATGTACACCACTAAACAATACCCACACCTTTTATGCTAGTTGTAATGTCGCTCTTGTGGCTGATATCTTAGGCTAGATTACATTGTCCACTTGCCTTAAATTGCTAGCAGCCATTTAGCCACCTTGGCTTCACTAAAAGGTAGAAATCCATTCACTATTTCAGGAGATGAATTTCACAAGAATCCATTGCTGTCAATCGACATCTGCATGTTGTTGCTGCAGATCACCACCCACTCCATGTCCACATGCCACAGATATGTGAACCAATCGACCTGATTCCATGCTATGACACGTCGCTTGCACCTTAATAACCCTACATTTTACTCCCGCAAGCCAGCAATAAGGCTGCCCCGTTTGTACTTCGGTGAGTTAAACTTCGATCCCGCATTCTACCCCATGAACTCTATTTTTACTTGGCTCAAGTGAAACCAGTTCTATCTCGAACGAGAAGTTAATCTACATATGGCTTCTTCATATTTGGGTAAATGTTTGTTCAACTCAATTATTTAAGGACTCATCTTTTGATTGATATTATATTGTTTGTTTGTTTTATTCAATTAAGTACTAAATTTTGATTAATATTTGATGACAGAAAATTATTGTTGGTTCTAAGCCCTATATCTAAAAGCATTGAATTTAATCAACAAGGCATAATCTACTTTGAATTTTAATTTATCATCGATTCAATCTAATTTTAGTTTTAAAATAATTTAATTTGCTTGATTTACTTTTCTTAATTTTTCTATGGAAGTATATTTTGAAAAGTATATTTGTGCTTTATAAAAAATATTTTTTGTAAATTTGTTTATTTTAAAATTTAAATAGCATTTTTTGTTTTGTCCCACATCGCATTCCTTTATTAAGCTTGCAAAACAAATTTGCTGGCTCTTGCAGTTGTGTGTTACTATGCCAACTACACCAAGTTTTCTCCTAGATCTACAATGTTAGTTTTAGTTCGGCTGGTTGTGACTCCTCAAATTAAACGTATATTACATAATTATTTTCACCTGGATTTTAAATGTATTTGTTCAGGTCTTTGTTTAATAAACACTAGTAGCAATTTGTTAACACCTAAGAGTTACATTGGAAGAAAACGAAAAATGAATTGTTTCTGCTTTTGTTTGATGCTGAATATTTATTAATTTCATTTTGTCACTTTTTGATGTAAGGGCATGGTTGTAGAACGTTGTTATGCTATTGGTTTATAGATGCACATTGTTTTTATCCCATTACATGTGCATTGGTAGGTAGATCACTTTATAGTCTATTTTCTAGATCATTCCTGCAAATTTATGGACACTTTATTCCAAGGTTCTTTATATTTAATAACTTTTTGCTAATTTTTCTTATAAGGTACGAGGGAGACCTAATTATTGGCCATAGGTTGTACAGAGAAATAAGTAAAATTGAGTCGAAACAGAAAGCAAAAGGGAAGAGTTGTGCAGCGTTGCCGCCTTTTTGTTCTCGTTGGGACACTGTAGCTACCAATCTTGAAGAATTTCAGAAAATATCAGTAAGGTTCTTTTACTATTCATAAAATATCACTTAGTATTTTAATTTATTTTATGAAAAATATCAGGATAATTTATCATCAAATGAGGTAGCAGGGGAAGCTTTTATTGGGGGGATTGTCAAAACTGAGATTCTTCCTATTCTTCAAAAATTAGAGAAGGTTAGTTTACCATTATATTCCGTGATAAATGACTAATAATTTTACTGTGGGTGTTAGATTTGAACTTCTTTGTATATGTATGGGCATTTATATTATTAATTTCCTTAATAGTTTTCCTTTTTAATCATGATTCAATTGTAGAAGAAAGCAAGGGCTTTGAAGCAGAAGCAGAGGCAAATCCAACAATTAGAAGGTCTTTCGAGTATTAGAGTTAGCTCTACACGATCTTGTCGCAAGCGAAGGCTTGTAAGATACACATTTGGTAATGTTCAAATATTCAAAAGTTTAGAAGTAATGGTTGATTGTTTATCAATATAAAAACAATTTCATGTACAATATAAGGGTCAAATATTAATTTTAAGTACTTTTCAAAACTTACGATGGTGGTCTATATGTCTTTTTTTTTCTTTATTTATGGAGTTATCGCTTATTTTTTATTTTTAAATTTTATTTATGCATCTTTTTGGGTGAATATTCTTGTATTTTGTTTGCAGATGAGTATGATCGTACAATTGATGAGGCCATTGAGATATCAACGTAAGTTCATATCTATTTTGAGATATCACTGTAAATAATCAGTGGCTTTTTCATTGAATTTCCATGATTATGAATCATGGCAAGAATAGCGTATATGATAGAAAATTTAAAAACTAATTTGTAGTTTAAGTGACAATTGCTCTCCATTTCATTCATTTTCTATCAATACCACTACCCCTTGAGGTGAGACTGTATCTAATGAATAGGTTGCCTTAATGTGATCTAGTGTTTAGCGTTTAACTAAACAACTTGTCATTCATTTAAGGTAATTAGTGCACCATCAATCCTCCGGGACCTACGTAAATCATATGTTCAATCTATTCTTTTTGTTCTTTCTCTTTTTGGTTATATATAAACGAGATGCATAATTTTATTTTCATAATCAACAAAAGTGAAGTGAACCGCCTCATTCCCATGACTCAAACAAATATAACAAATAATAGTTAGTAATTGTTTTTCAAGTGGTCCTCATGCAATCTAATTGTGGCTATCAGTGATGAGACTTAGTTGTATCGGGCTCACGTAGTGTCCGCACCTATGTTTTCTATATTGCTATACTACTGTGTAATTATTGTTGCAGAGATTTACTTTCATAATTCCAAAATCTGCTATCTTTGCATATTTAACTTGCTATCTACATATTTTCTTGTAGTATATCTAAATTTTCTAAACAACTATGATATAACTCTATGATTATTGATTGTATAATGGTTAGTAACGTTGATATTATATCTAAGCTACTTAAAAGATTTGTTGTCTCATGCGTAAATAAGAAAAAATGGTTGTTAAATATGCAATTGTTATTATTTACATATTTTGCACTCAAATTTTCTTGTTTACACACAGAACGCTCAAACCTTACATATCTTAGGTGCCTTGTGATTAATTATGTAGATTATGATGTTATATATGTAAATATAGTAGAATTGGTTGATCTCCCTTATTGCTATTAATTTCCATACTTGTAAGCTAGGATAAGCACCATATGGCTTGTTAAACAAGAATATTTTGCAAAGAATGAACTCATTAAGCTCTATTCAGCTAATTACACTGATTGTGATTCAGGGAGCCCATTCAAGTGGAAAGGAAGGAAAATGGACATCAATTTAGGTATGATTCGAGTCGCATTGAGTTAATCTCTTTCCCCTAGTCGTGTCAATCAGGTCCATAGGCTAGGGTTCGGGTTTGACTACACCTGACCAAACCTAACCTGAAGCTTAAATTGGTCCTTCAATTCATAGAGTAAAAGGGAAACAAAGAAATAAAAGCATTTATTAGTGGGTCCTGATTGTGCTTTTGGCTCGGCTCAAGATTAAATTAAAGTTTTTCAATTTAATCTCAATCTGATCCAAAATATGAATAAGAAGAATTTGATTTGATCTTGATCCAAGCCAGGCCTGGCTCATTTATTATTGATTTAATCCCGTCCTAGCCAAAGTCCATCCTACTTTTGATTAATTTTGATTTTTCAATTAAAATTTAAGGTATAAATTCCTTTGTTTATTCAATTAAATTAACCGTAGACCACTGGAAGCTTAAGTAAAAAGAGTTGAGTTATTGGATTTTGCTTGTGTTAAAAAAGGAAGAGAAAGATTAAATAAGACATGGCAAAAAATCATTACAAAGAATCTCACATATTTGGAGATAAATAAGGACTTATTATTTGATAGATCATAGTGGAAACAAAGAATTAATCATTGTTGTTGTATTCAATTAAATTAAATCATATTGTTTATTTTGATCTAATAGTTAGAGTTATAAATAAAAAAAATAATCTACAATCTACAAGGCTTAAACAAAGATCATAAAGAAAATTCTACTATAATCATCCATTAAACCATTGTAAAAAAACTAATACAATGAAGCAAGTTATAACTATTTATAAATAATTTATTATTTTTTTGTAATCGATCCAATTTCGAGCTGGCTCAATCCGATCGTGCGCCAACTCAAAATGGGATTGATAAATGTTTTGAGCCATAAAAACGGCTCATTAGTCGGCTCGCTTGGATCAAATTGATCTCAATTCGATCTAAAATTTGATTCAATTTTTTATCGATCTTCTAGTTAAATTAACAGCATTAAACTTTTGGCTAACACGAGCTTTACCCGAAAATTTCCCAAGTTATTATTTTTTCAAGTGAAGTCTCACCCAACACTATAACCGGTTGGGTGGAACCCAAAATTTCGGGTTGGATTGTCGACACCCAAAGGATTTGAAGAGGTTAATAATGACGAGCAATGATATCTTCAGTGATCACGACGTTCAAGATGATGAAAACGATGATGATTATGTGAAATATCAGGATCAGAAACCAGATCGATATCATGCTGCCGCGACGAAGAAGAGGCTCAGGGAAAGACCCGTCCGGAATGCAGAATGCAGCCCTCTGATCATCCTAGATTCTGAAGATGAGAACCCAGCCAAAGCAAGCTAACAAGCTGCAGCAGATTCAGTTTCTTTCAGTGATAGTTGACAATGAAGAGATCATGAATGGGACAAGTCTTCTTTCTCTTTTGCACTAAATGAACTTCTCTGAAAGCAAGCCTTGTCTTCTGTGGTGTTGCAAAGAAGTTAGCTCTGTAGAACAATCAAATTTGTATGGGTCATTTGGCTTACTTTTTGTATATGATCATTTTATTCGAGTACTTTTGGCCATTAACTTCGGTGCATATTTTGTACCCTCAACTCGAAGATGTATCTAATTGTGAGAAGTGCCCGAGTACCAATTAGTCTATTCAAAATCAAATGTTATTTTGCTTTTAGCTTGTTTACGTGTGTGGCATGCGGATAAATCGCTTGAACTGAGATCGATTTAGTTCAAAGTTATATTCGTATCTATCCGCACTTTCTACAAGTTTGTTTGTGAGAAATCTACTCTGGTTTTCAGTAGGCTAATCAACCTACTAATTTGTATTGGTTCAGATAGATATTTGTATTACTTCTAGCTACTCTTAATTCAAATGATTAAAGGTTTTATGATATGGTGCACGACATGAAATAAGATTTATTTTTATTGAAGCAAAATTAATGTTTTATGCGGGAATTATGAAAAAAAAAATGTGAAATATAATTGATTTATATTTTGAGCTTTGTGTAAAATATTATTTGTCAATTTTAAGATTAGATTACATAGATATGGTCTCTACAAATTTATATTTTGTTAATAATGAAAAAAATGATTATTGTAAGTATAATTAAGGTTTATAACTAGACTATATCAAGTCAAAAACTCATTTTTTGAAATCAGCTTATTCTAATTTTGTTGAAACTTAAAATCTAATTCAATATTTGTAAATTTATAATTTTTAATAATATATTTATTTTTTTATAAACTATATATAAGGTAATAAATGTATATATGGCAACGGTATTTTTAAAGTAAATTAAATTATTTATGTAGATATTCACGTAGAAATTTAAATAAAAATATTATATACCGCAAGTCTAATATATCATGTTGCTGAATTAACTCGAAATTTGAGTCGAACTCAAATGAATTTAAGTCGATTTGAATCAAACTTGATTCAAACTCGAAAAATGGAGACAAAAAATCAAATATCCAAAAAAAGAGAAAATTATTACACGACGACGTCAAATAATTCGATTATCAAATATCCAAAAATCAGCGTACGTTAAACAGATTATTTTTTTTTATTAAAATCTATTTTTCCATTTTCTGCAGAAACTCATCCTCGCTGACAACAGATAATCCTGCCGTGAAATGACGTCACAGCTCCATCCTCTTCTTCTCCACCGGCGACGGAGGCCAAGAGCCGGAGATAAGGTCGGCGAAAGCTCTCAGTATATACTTGTGGACGCTTCTCTCGTTGAGCTCGAGATAATACAGCAGAAGCTCCTCCATGAAGTCCCAATCCACCGGCTGCCGGCGCCGCCTCGCCTCCACCATCTCCAGCATCGAAACCCAGAACTCGCCGTACGGATCGCTGGACTCAGTCGCGACGGGAACGCTAAAGCCCGCAAGGGTCGACTGGCCGGCGGCGCTCAGCCGCGCCTCCTCGATGATTGATCTTGCCGGGGCAGGGGAAGTGAAGAAGCGACCGCTTGCCGCCGCCTTGACGACTTCGAGCGGTGGGGGGTCGGTGAAACGGGGGGAGGGTTCGTCCGGAAGCTCGCCAGAGATGGCGATGGAGTCGCCGCCGGCAGTGTGCAGGCGGTTACGGTTTTTCACCATCTTGTCTTCCTCCTCATGTTTCTTTCGTTATTGCGAGCTTCCATTTACTTTATTTATAAGACTTGCGAGGAAGACGCAGGCAACAGGAGGGATTTCCTCTGGGCCGTTTGATCTTCATCAGACGGACGGAAGGAGATCAGAATTAAAAGGAAAGCAATCTCCATAGAATTGAGGGAGATATCAATGCAACGGTTGAATTTTTAAACATTTCTATTTCTGGGTGGAGTGTTATTTTCGCATCAAATAAATATTAATATATTCCCTTCAAAAAATAAATATCAATATATATATATAAACTGAAATAAAAATAATTTAATATTTATAATTTATATTAGATATAAAAAAACACAATATTTTTCTACAAAGCTTATAACATAAATTAAGAAAGAAATTATTGCACAAGATTTTAATTGTCTGGTGAAATTCAATTGCTTGCTGTAGCTGACCTCAGTATCTTCGTAATTCAACATTTTGATCATAATGGAGGGCGATTATTAGATTTTTTATAGGAATTAATAAAAATTTATATGACAGAAAATAGTGTTAATATTTAAATTGTGAGATTTTACTTCTATATTTATGGTTGAAATATTACTACATCAAATGTCTGATTGATGATTGGTTACTATCATTATAACACCCCTATATATATTAATTAATAATATTTTTGTGATTTGTGTTAGTTTAGATTGCAAAAATAGTAAAAATGATTTTACTTAATTAATAATTAGTTTTATATTTACGATATTGTATGGATTAAAAACGAAGTGAAGAAGGATTTAATAAATGTAAAGATCCATTTGGAGTAAAACAGAATATATATATATATATATATATATATATATATATATGATATAAATATAAATAACAATTAAATTATTTTTAATAGTAATAAAAGATTAGTGATAGTAATATGTGAAATGTGTAAAATTTAAATGAATATGGTGTGATAGTGGTGATATTTATGAATTGATAGTGAAATACGTAATTTCGTGTAAATTTCATGTCATGTATGTAAAAACCCCTATATTTTTTTTAGTATATGAATTGATATAGATAATGTTATATCATCATTGTTATTTCTGATATTGTCTTATTGTATATTGAATAATCCAAATTATTAAGTGTATGTTAATTAAAATTACTAAATTTTAACTATAGAGAACTTTGGATGTTGTCTATCCTAGCTTGAGCAAATTGTTATTAAAAACTATTACTGTTAATTATACTGAGTTGTGGACACACATATGCTAAACTGTTTCTGGCGATTTAAGGATTTTCTATTGTACTAATTAAGTGGGAATAAAATCTTAATCGTTACTGTTACTGCAACAGTCTGAAAGTAACTCCGAGATAGTAAAAACTAAAAAAATAAATAATTAAAAAGATTTTAATTTTTTTTAATTATTTACTTAGTATACTTTATATATTGTTTATTGTTATCACTGTATATTGAAATATTGTTTGTTTTCATATTGTGTTAGTATAAAAAAAATATTTGAGTTCGAAAGAACTCTCTCCCTTATTATTTTTTCAGGTTTATCATAAACTTCACAAGAGATTTTGTGAGAGATTTTACCTAGCAGTTGCAAACTAAGCTTGCATCTTCTATAGCATGTACGTCAACGTAGACGTGATATAGAGTTATCAACTAAACAACTAAATAAGTCGGAAGAATTCTATAGAAGAAAAAAGTTTTTAATCTAAACTACAACATATTGGCGTTTTTACAAAAGGAAAAGACTTTTGTTAAGTCAATTAAAACTCTTGTTACGATATTACAATATAAGTAAAAAACTTATGTGACGACTCTCGGTAAAACTTCTCGTGGCAATTCGTAACAAGAATTTTAGGACCTGTTGTAATAATAAAATTATTAACAAAAGTACTTTCCTATTATTTTATATGTGAAACTACAAGAAACATTGACATATTAACAACCAATTTGCTTAGTTGTTACTAGAAAGTAATAATATCTTTTATCTTTATAATAAAGAATAATCGATTTTGTTAATAATATAGAACTCTTGTTAAACTTTCATATTTAATAGGAATAATTACGTACATGCCACACCATTTAGTTTTATTTATATCTCACCCATCTATTCTTAGTTAATTACACTATGCACACTCAAAACATTACAAAATCATACATACACACACTTGAGTTAAAACTTAATCAAAATCTCTTTGAAAAAAAAAATTCTGTCACTAAATCATTAAAATTATATTTTTACCTTTAATGGTACATATTTTTCTCTTCTTCAATACCACACTAAAGCGCTGATTTATCCTAAAATCAATTTACGTCGTTGATGTCTCCTTCCTTTGCCGCCACCTAAATATTAAGGTTTTAAGATTTTCACTCAAAATATATTTAAATATCCTTAAAATAATATAATAAACGGCTCAGATTTTTTGTAATCTAACTATAGTTAGGTTATTGAAAAATTATGATTACTCATTATAATAGAAATAAATTAAAATATGTGTATATAAGATTTTATAATGTTTTGAGTGTGTATAACGTAATTAACTAAGAATGGATGTGTAAGCCATAAAAAAAATTAAATGGTGTGGCATGTAGTTAATTATCCCTATTTAATATTAGTAACTAACTTTTGTTATTTTTCATTTGACAAATTAACAACTACTTTTTTACTTATGTTAATTTTAATTTATAATAAGCACATTCTATCTTGTTATATTTAATTATAAGAGGTTCCACATAATTTAATATTTTATATTATCAGACATAAAAAAATTAATATTAATAAGAACATTATAATAAATTTGACTTTTTTTTAAATTAAGAGTAAATATAACTTAAAACAAAAATATAAAGTATAGACACAAATTTAAAAATATAACATATATTTGTACAATATAATTTTTTACATTCAACAAAATAAAAATAATAATAAGACTATCGCAATTATAGAGAAATTAATTACCAAAAATAATAGTAAACTTCTACGTTTTTTTTTTATATAATGAACTATATTGTCTCTACGATCAACCAATCCAAACAAAAATACATAAATATGCGAATGCTAAGCACAAATAAATACATAATTTGTTTGCAGTCGTTCATATTATGTATATGTCCAATTCTAAATTAGATTTGATCTTAGAAACTATTCCGAGATTTAGGTGCGCGACAGCGTAACCTCTTATATTCTCTACGAAAACTCGAGTGAATTAGTGGATTTTCTAATGATACAATAGTGATTTTTTCTTATAAAATTTTTGACATAAATGGGGTGTTGTGTTTTTTTTTATTTATTTACATCTAGTTTTCTCTTATTATGGGAATATAGTTGTGTTAGATTTTGCTCAATCGCTTTCAGATCGGTTGCTTCCGCTTGAGTTATACTTTTATGTCAAAATAATCGAATTCGATGAACCATAGTTCATTAAAAATATTTTTCCTATTGTTAGAATTCGGTGACCTGAATCTAGATGTTCAAGCACGAGAAGCACGCGGTGCAACCGTTTTTGAAAAAAAAATATATGAAAAATTAAAATTTCGGATCAAGTGACAGTAGCGGAGGGATAGGGCTATTATTAACCCATTCTATCCTAACTCTTCATTGGGTCTAAAATTTATTTATATATATATATATATATATATATATATATATAT
>KZ451988.1:798198-874224 GCA_002786265.1 Apostasia shenzhenica
AGAAGAAGAAGAAGAAAGATGACAATGGTGTGAGTGGAGATCCTGTTCACGGGGTAGTGTTATATGGGTTTCTGAAACGCGCTGATGGGTTGGGGAAGGAGAAGCTTCTCTGAATTTCCGTTGAAGTACAGAAGACTGGGTATTCTTATTATTGAGTAAATTGTAATTGGATCCTTGGGCTTCAATTTTATTCTATCCAGGTCCCAATATAGCCAATTAATAGGTTGTTTTTATTGCTCAAAATTTTATCAATAATCAATATAAAATTATTAGTTATTTAATTTTTTTTACTAATTTAGTCATGGAAAATATTATAGTAAATATATGTATAGGCATTATATATTTATTTATGCATAATATCTTTAATATATATTTTATATAACAAATTTATGTATATAAAATATTTTAAAATACATTTAAAATGTCTATATATATAAACTTGTACAAATATTCAGCTGATTATGAGTTAAATTAATTTTTTTAGTAAGTTAATTTTGAGTCATAAAGAAATCAAGTTGAGTAGCTAACGTATCGCCTAAATACGTTCCACTCAAATAATATATTTCACTAACCTAAAAATTCATTTTAAATGTGCTCTATCTCAAATTAAAAATTTAATAATTTAAAATTTTGATTAAATTGCATCCAGACTAGGAGGCTATTGCAAATTAATTTTAACTTTCAAAAAATCTCAATTTTAGTTTCTCGAGTTATCAAAATGCTGCAGTTTTCATCTTAATTTCTTCGATCTTTTGTTTCTGCACTATAAAATTTTAAAATAAAAAATATTAATATTTTAAAATTTTTTTCTAAAAGATTGAAAAGTTAATAATCAGTAATAATCTTATGATACAATGATAATAAATTAGTAATTATATCTGAAATGGGATCAAATTATAATATGTTTTTGACTTCAGAGGTCCAGATGCAATTTTCCGTAAACTCATGCCTAATGAAGCGGTCCACGAGTTGGAAGATTTTGACTCGGATGCGGCCTTTTTTGGGGGTTTTACATTATTACACGTTGACTGGTTCATTATTCAGCAATCATAATCCCTGTAAAGTTGGTAGATTTTCATATGTTTTGTTGTAGATTTTCTTTTTTTTTTCTATTTATTTATCATCAAATGTTATATCAATTTGTACAAAAACCCATAAATTCAACGCGTTCACTAACTTAGTAGGTGTGAGTTTAGATAAACTAAACTCATTACGAGCAAAATAAGCACTGATCTTATACGAGTACACTCCCCCAACTTGTCAATAATTAAAAACATTTTTAAAAAAAATATTATTCCACTTAATATAGCATTTTTGTAGCGTATAATTTATATCATATGTTAAAATATATTTTTTATTAATCTTTTAGAAATAAGAAATAAATCATATGATATACTTTCAATCGAATAAAGCGAGCAAAGTGAGACCGAAGCTGGCAGAAATAATAGAAAGTATATAATGGAGATATAAGTATGATCATATGGGTTTCGATGAACCCGACGTGTACTCGCCTCATTGCCATTCCAAATCAAATCAAAATAGAATTAATCGATTAGTTTAATTTTTATTATTAAATAAAATTTAAAAAACTTAAAATTTTAAATCATAAATTGCTATAATTAATTGATCAAATAAGTTCAACAAGAAAAAAGTATAATATATTACATCAGTCACATTCTCTCTAAAAATTTTACAAAAATCATTAGAAAAGAGTATTCTACTCCTCCAATTGAAGTCACATAAAGTGGTTAGATAAACGAGAAAATTAAGAAAACTATTTGTGCGTCTATTTATATGAGCATGTTTGTAATAATAAAAATAAAATATTAAAGAATCCTTAAGAATATTATGCATGTTGCTGAAAATTGGGTAGCACTCGAAGGATTGAAAGTTATTGCAAGTGACAAGTTAACAACCATAGTTACTTGGTTAGAAGGCGAATTTATGGAGGTACTTCAACTTATACAGACTAGACTGGATCAATTTAGGTACCCGAAGTCAAATAGATCTCACTTCGCAAGATAGGAGTTACATAACTTGACAACTTGGAAAAGTGTAGTCAAGAGGAGAGCACTCAAGTAAGAATCACAGTCTCGAGCATGATTTAAGTATTAAAAATATTATTACATTATAATTTTTTTTAGAACTAGTTGCACCCTAAGCATAATGTAGATCCACTTCTATTCGATTGACTCGATTTGATTCAATTTTATTTTCTAACCGATTTGCAGCCAAGTTGAGATCAAAATATTCATTTTTAAGTTAATTTTAACTCGTTCAAAATTAGTTTGATAATAACCATACTTGAAGTTATCAGAATCTTGGCAAAAGGAGGAGTACCACCTCTTTTGGCAGTGTCTATCATGAATATTCACTATAAGCGTGATATAGAAGTCTTATTCAAAATTAGATAGGCTTTAGGGAACTATTATATGATTTAAAATCGTAAGAATAGTAACGTAGATCTAAAATAAAAACTAAATTTTCAATTAATGTGAAGGTAATTTTTGTTAAATTTTAAAATTTTCATGTTCTCTGGTTCTTTTTTTCTTGGTATGCATCTAATTTTTTCATTTTATTTGTGATTTTTTGCCGCATTTGATTGTATAAGTGTTAATATCTGGATTCAGCGTTAAATCTCAGCTGTTCATGTAGTATCTAAAGGCTTTTTATTTTTACCATCATGCATGATATTTTATTCATCAATCACGATATTGTACTAATTATGTTTTGCCTTTGTAGATCCCTAACATCAGCCACGACAGTCGGCCTTGCACACTTTCTTCAGTAATATCGGGTCATGATATTTGTTCACCCACAGATGTCGCTGTCTCAATCTAATGGAGATTGTCACGTCAGCATAATTTTTATTAAGTGCAAATTCCTGCCAATCACACAGATCGAAAACTCGTGTGCCCTTACCTGGAGCCGGCAATGATGGGGTCAATAGTATAAAACCGATGGTTATAATATTCCAGCTCGAAAATCCGCTCAGCTTCACTACAGCTTACCTATAAATATTTCTGGGAGGAGCTCAAGAGGTAGAGTATCAGAACGTCATGTCGTGACGGATGACCAAACTCGAGATCATCAAAGACTGACCAAGCTTGTGTTTTTTTTTCTTTTCTTTTTATCATATTGGTCCTCTGACCAAATCATTTTTGAATATTAGTGAGATTCTTTTTCTAAGGGAAGCTATCCCTGAACAATCTCACATTCTTGTGTATATTTCTGGATAATTTTTGTCTCCTCCTTTGAGCTAGTGTTCTTGGCTAGAAATATTGCGTGTCACAAATTCTCAGGACTACTATATTTCTTCGGCAACAATTAGATTTTGTTCAATAGCTTTCAGATCTGGTTGCTTTTGGTGGAGTAATCTTTTTTTGTCTAAATGATTAAATTGGATGAACTATTCATTTGGCACAAATTTGCAGTGATAATAGTTGGTGAGCTACAAGAATGAATATTTTCAAACTAAAACTTGTTAGATCACATTCTGAGATAGCGATTCATTTCTAACGTTCAGAAGATGCCATGGTTTTTTTCCTCTTCTGAAAATTCACATTAAAAACCGTCTCTTTTTAGATTGGTCTCCTACTTTCTCTTGAGGGCAACATTCTGAAACTCGAGAACTCAGCTCTCCACGGACTGTTCCCAATATCAATGTCAATAATGCTGCAACAGAGATGATCCCAATCATACTCTGTTTGGAGCAAAGCAGAGGAATGTGGAAGTAAAAAACAGAGCATTATTCTCTGTTCCAATGCATTTGCTTGCTTCTCTGGCCTTTATCTCTCATTCCAGTTTTCTCTTGTGTGAATTTTCTTCCATATCGAAGCTATTTATAGATAGAAAAATGATACAGCTACTTTTGCACATCGTTAAGCTCCAACATTTCAATTCTAATTAAATTTCGATAACGCTCAGTATAAAAACAGAACTTCTGAACTGGAAGTAAGAGGTTTAATGAATAAAATGAATCAATTAAATTTCAATATTACATGATAGAATCGTCCATTGTTTATACAAACTACTAATCAGAAAGAAATTTGATAAATGAGAACAATCAGTGGGAGAGATAAGTGATGAGAAGGGCGATGAGCATGAGCACATAAGCTATCCCCTGGTCGATCGCCTTCCCGTCGTTGCTCATTGGCGGAGGCGATGCTGCCGGTGCCGGCGAGGTTGTCTGCCCACAGGAGATCTGCGTGAGCCCAGACCAAAAGAAGGCCAGAAAGAGGAGAGCCCAACCCTTGATGCACCTCATCTTCTCAATTACTTGCAAGCGAAGAGAGAAGAGAGAGGGAGGGAGACAGATGAAGCTAGAAGGGCGAAGAAGAGGAAGAAAGATGACAATGGTGTGAGTGGAGATCCTGTTCACGGGGTCGTGTTATATGGGTTTCTGAAACGCGCTCATGGGTTGGGAAGCAGAAGCTTCTCTGAATTTTCGGTGAAGAAACAGAAGACTGAGAATTCTTATTATTGAGTAAATTGTAATTGGATCCTTGGGCATAAATTGTTTTCTATTCAGGTCCCAAGATAGCCAATTAATAGGTTGTTTTTATTGCTCAAAATTTTATCAATAATCAATATAAAATTATTAGTTATTTAATTTTTTTTACTAATTTAGTCATGGACAATATTATAGTAAATAAATGTATAAGCATTATATATTTATTTATGCATAATATCTTTAATATATATTTTATATAACAAATTTATGTATATAAATTATTTTAAAATACATTTAAAATGTCTATAAAATTGTACAAATATTCAGCTGATTTAGAGTTAAATTAATTTTTTTAGTAAGTTAATTTTGAGTCATAAAGAAATCAAGTTGAGTAGGTATCGCCTAACTATACGTTCCACTGAAATAGTATATTTCACTAACCTAAAAATTCATTTTAAATGTGCTCTATCTCAAATTAAAAATTTAATAATTTAAAATTTTGATTAAATTGCATCGAGGGTATTGCAAATTAATTTTAACTTTCAAAAAATCTCAATTTTAGTTCCTCGAGTTATCAAAACGCTGCAGTTTTCATCTTAATTTCTTCGATCTTTTGTTTCTGCACTATAAAATTTTAAAATAAAAAATATTAATATTTTAAAAATGTTTTCTAAAAGATTGAAAAGTTAATAATCAGTAATAATCTTTTGATACAATGATAATAAATTAATAATTATATCTGAAATAGGATCAAATTATAATATGTTTTTGACTTCAGAGGTCCAGATGCAATTTTCCGTAAACTCATGCCTAATGAAGCGGTCAACGAGTTGCTAGATTTTGACTCGGCTTCGGCTTTTTCTGGCGGTTTTATATTATTACTCGTTGACGGGTTCATCATTCAGCATTGATTATCCCTGTAAAGTTGGTAGATTTTCATATGTTTTGCTGTTGATTTTTTTTTTCTATTTATTTATAGCAGATTTTCAATCATCAAATGTTATATCAATTTGTACAAATACCAATAAAATTCAACGCGTTGACTAGCACAGTAGGTGTGGGTTTAGATAAGTCAAACCCGTTACGAGTAGGATAAGTATTGATCTTATACGAGTACACTCCCCCCAACTTGTTAATAACTAAAAAAAGAAATTTAAAAAATATTATTCCACTTAATATACCATTTTTACAGAGTATAATTTATATCATACGTTAAGATAAGCAGGCAGAAATAAAAGAAAATATATAATGGAGATATGTATGATCATATGGGTTTCAAGGAACCCGATGTGAACATGCCTCATTGCCATTCCAAATCAAATCAAAATAGAATTAATCGATTAGTTTAATTTTTATGACTAAATAAAGTTTAAAAAACTTAAAATTTAAATCATAAATTGCTATAATTAATTGATCAAATAAGTTCAACAATAAAAAAGTACAATATATTACATCAGTTATATTCTCTCCAAAAAATTTTCAAAAATCATTTGAAAAGAATATTCTATTCCTCCAATTGAAGTAATCAATGCACACTCGCAATGTGCCATCTTTTTTCTTTACGAACAGTACTGGTGCTCCCCATGGAGATACACTAGGGCGAATATATCCCTTACCTAATAGCTCATGAAGTTAAGTTTTTTTTAACTCTTGCAATTCGGAGATAGTCATTCGATAAGGTGCCTTAGATATTGGCTCTATCTCAAGTATCAAATCAATTACAAACTCGATCTCTCTATTTGGGGGTAAGCTTGACAAATCTTCTAAAAACACATTAGAATATTTATTTATCACTGGGACATTCTGCAGCTCAATTGTTTTATCTTTAATATTTATTGTCATAGCTAAGTAAGCTACACAACTCTTTTTCATCATTTGATGAGCTTGTATAGCGGATATTAATGGCACTTTCTTTCCTTTGTTAAATACTACCAAGTCCTGAGATCCCTCACCTCGAATCTTAATCTTTTTTCTTAGCAATCAATGACCACCAAATATTTAGATAGTCAATCCATGCCTAGGATCACATCGAACTCAAATATTGGTGCCACCACTAACTTAGAGTTAAACTCCAGATCTTTAATTTTTATCTTTTCCTTTATGAATAATTTCACTTCTAATGTTGTGTCAGTTGGCAACACAACATAAAGTGACTCATTTAACATGTGAGTCTCTAGAGATAGTCTCCACACCAAGTCATTGGAGATAAAAGAATGACATGCGCATGAATCAAACAACACATTCACAGGCGAGTTACATAACAAGAATGTACTTGTGACGACGTCAGGTGAATCTTGAGTTTCTTGCTAGATAAGAGCATAAATACGCGGCTGTGCTTGTCCTCCTCTCCCACCTGATGGTGCTGTAGGACCACGCCCTTGACTAGGCATTGCTGATGTGCTGCCACCACATCCTACAGGTACAGAAGCTATGGATGTAGAAATATTGGCTCCTCCAATGGATCCCTTTGGACATGATCTAGCAAAGTGACATTGCTCCCCATAAGTAAAGCATGTCTTTCCATCAGCTTGCAAATGCCAAAATGCTACCTGCCACATTGTTAGCACTTTGGTTTACTATTGCCTGAACTACCACATGTTGCCTTGTAATTAGAGCTCCTACTAAAATTTGTCTTCTTTGAAGATGATCCACTAGATTGCTTCGATGCCATTCCTTTCCTCTTGTTAGTTATTGCATCCCTCCTTGCTTACATAGCTTGCTCATTTTGCTCCACTAGGGTCGTTGTCTCCACTAAAGCACTATAGGACTTTAGCTGCTGAGGGATAACTAATGTGCGTATATTGTCACGCAATCCATGCAAAAAAAAAAGTCACATTTATCTTCTTCAGTGGACACCAACGGAGGTGCATATCTAGAAAGAGCAGAAAACTTCACTTCATACTCTGACACTGACATTTCTCACTGTAGAAGGCGAGATAACTCATCTTTCATTTTCTTTTTGGCTGAAAGAGGAACATACTTTTGTCTAAAAGCTTCAAGAAATTTCTCCCAAGTGATAGCTTCTACTGTACTCAGGTGAACTCTATGATAATTTGTCCACCAATCATCTGTTGCACCATCTATCATGGATGCAGCCATAGATACCTTCCAGTCAGCAGGACACCGGATGCTCTCGAATACCTTCTCTATCTTTCCTAGTCAGTTCTCAACAACCATGGGATCAATAGAGCCTTCAAAGTGTTGAGGGCGCATTTTCTGAAATAGTTCCACCACACGATAAATAAATGTGTGCAGGCGAATCCCAATCTTATCGTTTTACCCATACTCATAGGTAAAATTCTCTTCCTTTCGGCCAAAAGGAAGAGGGGAAGGAGGAGAAGAAATTAAGGCGATTTTGCAAAATCCTCTTCCGTGTTCATCTCGAATCGTCTACAACGTGAAGATAGATCGTTCCGAAGCCTAAGGATGGAGATTCGGAGGATTTCGCCGAGGATTCTAGAAAAATTATCGAAAATTTCGTCATGGTGAATAAGAGGTAGGCGTACAATGAGGCTTATCATATATAAATTCGAAATTATAATGAAATGATATAATTTAAGTTATATAGATTAAATTACATATTTTGGACAAAATAAAATGGAGAATTTATGAAAAATCTTCTCTTCATTATATTGATTTTTTTATGAATCAATATGCATAATTATCCTCTTATTTTGGTGTAATATAATAAATAAACGACAATCTATTCACGTGCTTGTCTTTCAACTATTTATCGACTTAAAAGCCTACCTGCACTGTGCTTTAATGAATTCATTCTCTTAAGATATCACCCGACGATCACTCCACAATCTTTTGGCCATGAGAGTCACAGGTCCACCAGCTTTCACTTGATTTATTCTCTGATATCATATTATAATACCTCATAATTCAAATACAGAGGTATTATTTACTTTAACTATAGAGAACTGCATAATTGAATAGCTTTCCAAGAAGTACTCAAGCTACGCAATTCCCAAAAGTTAAAGCGAACAACCTCTATATTTAGATCATAAGATATTACAATAAAAAAATGAACCACATGACGATCATTAGAGAGTTAGATGCCTAGCGTCCCATGTAAATTATTGAGAGATTTGAGGAAAGAAATATTTTACTGTTTCTTTTCTCCCGTACGTCGTAATTGCTGGCTCTAAAGGAGTGAGAAAGCTTTCGGCCAAAAGAAAGAGGGTTTAGTAGAAGAAATTAAGGCGATTTTGCAAAATCGCCTTAATTTACTAAATTATAATTCACTTCCACCACATCTTTTTTTAGTCCAGGCCACCATACTACTTGTTTCAGATCATGATACATCTTTATTTCACCTGGATGAATACTATACTTCGAACTATGGGCTTTCTGTAATATTGCTTGTCGAAGTTTATTTATTTTTGGTACACAGATCCTATTTTGATATTTTAAAACACCGCGATCATCAAACATAAATTCAGATTGCAGGCCATTGTTTATCTTCTCAATAATCTTCTTACAATTAGAATCTTTTTTTTCCATCTATCACTTGTTGAAGCCAATCAGGTCTTACCACTAACTGATTCAAGTACATTATTCCTCCTTCTTTAACTCTTATTAAAGACAATCTCTCCATATCAAATATCCAATTTTCACCTATATGTTATTATTGGCATTCATCTAAATTATAATCACCTCTGGGTAAAATAAACTTAATCATCAAATCACAATAATTATTACAAAATAAATCAAGTAATCATTCATTTAATTTATTATATTAATATATAATATTATAGCCATTATAACTAATAATATTATATATATATATATATATATAAATCTGTACACAACCATTATAAATATATATATGCGCTCATGCACGGGAATATTCGCGCCCTTACAATGCTCGTGTCTTTTTATTTACTAATTCATTCATCTATTCTAGCAGGTTTCAAACCTCGGTCAAACCTCGACTACGAGGGTTCAACCAAGCCTCGTCCACGATAAGCCAGGACCATCCCTGCTAACATCGAAGACGATGTTACTCAGTTGTACCTGCGTAGTCAGCGTGACCTGATCGCGTCGTTCCCCGTACAAGACACTTTTCTCCAAACACGCAAATCAAGGACTCACATGCTTCAGCCGCCACGGATCCCCAGAAGCAACACCAATATTAAAAGGCCACGCTCTCCTTTTGCTGCTTCTGGTCCATCCAGCGGCGCGAGTTCAGAGCTTGTTCACCTCCTTTTCTCCAGAAAACCAGAATAAAGCTGCACTGTCCACCACCTATATATGCCCTTGAATAGGGACAGATTAAAAGGGAGAAAACAACAAGAATGATAAAAACACACGCAATTCCTCTGGTCTTCCTATTCACACTGTATTAGAGCCCCAATTGAGGAGTTCTCTCTCTCCCTCTAAGCATTGTATTAGCTCTTACGGCTATCCTTTTTCCATAGTAAAATCCTTTTGCTGATCGCTTGGTGGACGTAGGGGAACTCCTCTCTAAACCACCTTAAACCTCTATGCTGCTCTGGGTATTTCTCTCTCTCCTTTGAACCTTAACTAGCAGGCTTACCTTTCTGCGCGCCGCCGTCTCTCGGGACTTTCTCTCTTTTTCGATGTTTTATGGGATCTCCTACATCCTACGTCAACACTTCGCTTTCCATGATTATTCCAATCACTCTTCGATCAAAGGCATAAGGCAGCCCCTCTAAAGTGTGGGCCCTGCCATTTCTTGCGATGCCGTTGAATTATCTCGAAAGCTCTTTACATATTGTTCTATCTAGATATAATAATTTCTTCTTCAAGAAGGACTTTGTTGGCTAAAAGAAATGAGCCTAGGGTTCAAAAAATGTGATAAGCCATTCAAGGATTGAAGTAAAAGCTTTTTTAGCAAATTGCTACTCCCACTCCCCCTGACAGCACCCCCCCGGGCCCCACCCCTCTCTCCCTCTAAATTTTCAATTTTGCCTCTTCCCTTTTAAATAATTAAACACACCCCCTTTCCCCTCTAAAATTTCAATTTTGCCCTCTTCCTTTTAAATAATTAATTATTTATTAAATTTATTTAATATCTTTTTTATTAAATTTATTTAATTATTTTTTTAAATTTTTTTTACTTTATTTATTTAATATTTTCTAGATCACTCTTTTTTATTATATTTTGGTGTATCTTTTTTTTTTATTATTGCTAAATATGGCTAAAATAATATTGAGTTTGTTCTGAAAAATATGTTTGTTTGCAAGTTATATATATAATCGCTTTTGCCACAAATGAAAAATTATTGCCAGAAAAAAAATTATTTATATTTTAAATAATAAAAAAAACACAAAAATAAATAACAATAAATAAAAAATATATAAGATTTCTTAAACAAATAAAAGAGAATAAATAAATATAAATATAAATATAAAGAGAAAAATGACATAAAGAATAAAATAATTAAAATCAAAAGTAAAATAAAAGAATAAAAGAACAAAAAAAATAACATAAATAAAAAAAGAAACACAGAAATAAATAACAACAAATAAAAAATATATAAAATTTTTTAAACAAATAAAAGCGAAATAAATATATAAAGACTATTAAATAAATAAAATAGAAATAAATATAAATATATAAATAAAAAGAGAAAAATTACATAAAGAATAAAATAAATTAATTAAATTTAATAAATAAGAAAATATTAAATAAATAAAATAAAAAAATTTAAAAACTTATTAATTAAATTTAATAAATAAGAAAATATATAAAATAAATTAAAGAGGGATGACAAAATTGTACTTTTAGAGGGGGAGGGGTGGAGCCCGGGAGCTCCCTTTTTTATTTGTCACTTGGCGCATAACTTTCTCCATCCAATTGGAAAATTATAAAAATGTCATTAGAAATTGATAAACTTTTATGATGGTAGAAACTAATGCAAAAAAATAAAGAAATTATACTTGCATTTAAAAAATATTGACAAATTACTTATTTTAACTCCCAATAAATTAATTTATTAAACACCATCTCAAATAATTACGTAAATTCTTCGATATTTATTTTGACTAAATAAAAACAGCATTAAAAAAAAATACCAAATTGAAGTCGTACAACAAAATTGCGAAGGAAGAACAAACAAAAATGATTTTCGGATATCAGAGCACTCTGAAGAAGTGTTCCAGGGTTAAACGGAGGTTCTCCCCCGGCCATTGAAGATTGTTCCACCACTCCTCGTCGCCGGCAATCTGCCGGAGATTCGCGGCGGTGTAGTCCGGCCGGAAGGGAAGCTTCCATAGATTGGGACAGTCCTGAACGCTGATGCTCTCCAGTGAGGGGAATTCCGTTTCGTAGGAGATGTTCTCCAGCCATGGCAGCTCACTGAGGAAGATGAATTTCAGCTCCTTGAACGCTACTTCCTTCTTCTCTTCTTCCACCAATTCTTCCATGAACTGGCAATCGGAAACCTTGAGTTTCTCAAGGCGTTCCAGGAGCTGAATCCAGCTTAGATTCCTCAATTTTGGGCACCCCTCGATATTGAGCTCTCGAAGCGATTTCAGATAGGAATCCGTCCTGAATGCTGGCGGAACGACGATCTCCGCAAGATTTGAGAGAACTGCCAGGGTGAGAACCCGCATCTTCGTCGTCTCCGGCGCAGGCGGACGCCACTGGCGGGACTTGTTCTTGTCGCGCTTGACGTCGCCGAGGAAGACCTTGCTCAGACGGTAGCAGGAGTGAACGGCCAGCTCCTCGAGATTCAGCAATGGCCAGAAGTCCGAAATGTAGATGAATTCGTCCTCTCCCTCACCGTACTCGATCGTGAGGCTTCTTATCGATTTCTTCAGGATTCTGGATTCCGTAATCTCCTCTGCAACTCTCATCGATTGCACCATGACCGCTAGCTCTTGAAGCTTCGTCAAGCGGGTGAGCTCATTCACAGCAGCTTCCCCATCGCCGGCATCGTCTTCTTCGCGGGATCTCCACTTCCCGTAATGGCTGTTGTAGAGATCGAGCACCTCCAGGTGGCTGAGATCGAGGAAGATGCCGGCCGGAATGCTGACGAGCGAATACGTCATCGACAGATCTAAATGCCGCAATTCTTTCAAGAATCGCAGCTGAATAGGCAATCTGGTGATGCCGGTGCCGCGGAGATTGAGATATTGCAGGCAAGCAAGGTCGCCGTCGGCGAGGGGGAGCTCTCGGATTCGGGTGTTGGAGATGTCCAGCACCTTGAGCGCAGGCATGCCATGGAAGAACTCGATCGGGAGCTTGACGAGCTGATGATTGTCCTGGAGCAGCAAGGTGGAGAGAATGGGGCAATCGGGCGGTGAATCCGGTAGCAATTCTTCCTCGATGCAGCTCCTCATCAGCGAAATCCTGGTCGCGTTTTTGTTGAAGTATTCCACATCTCCTTCATTGTCCTCCTCCCCTGATCCGGCGCGCACGACGAAGATCTCCTCTACCTGCTCTGATTGCTGATCCTGGTGCGATTGGGATGCGATCCAAAGCGCCATTCTGTGGATTTCATCGTGCAATGAAACGTCGGATTCACTGCCTCCAAACTCGAGAAGATTCGCGTCTTCCAGCAGGCGGCAGAGGCGGAAGGTCTCCCCCCGCCGGTCGTCGCTGCTCCGGCAGTAACTGCTGGGGAGAAACCCTTCCGCCGCCCAGTATTTCGCCAGCTGATCGATCTTGATAGAGTAATCCTCCGGGAACAGGGCACAGTAGAGGAGGCATCGCTGCAACGGCTCCGGCGGATCCAGCAGGTCGTAGCTTATCTTCAGCTTCTGCAGCATCAGTTCCTCCACATCTTCGATGTTCGACAGCGATTCCTCCATTCTCCGGCGGAAGCTGTGCCATTCGTCGCCGGATTTCAAGTTCTTTGCTGCCTTCCCGATCACGCAGAGCGCCAGCGGCAGCTTCTCGCACTTGTCGATGACGGCCCTGACGTGGTCCTTCACCTCCGGCTTTGTCACGGACTCGAGCGCCGCCGGCAACAGTTGCTTGCAGAAGAGCTTCGACGCTTCGTCTCTATCCAGCCGATTTACTTGGAACAAGAAGTTCTCCGCCTCCATATCCCGGCAGACGCTCTCCAATCGCGACGAAAGTATCAGCTTGCCGTGAAAAGGGCTCTCCCTAGGGCTAGGGATCCCGATCTGCTGCACGTCGAACTTCCTCCAGACATCGTCGAGGAAGACGATGAACTTGGGGTATTCGTGAAGCAGGGCGCTCACCAGATGCTTGGCTCTGTCGGCATCGCTCAGATTCTTGTTCTCCAGAAGGGATTCTTTCCCAAGTCTCTCGGCGATGTGCCTCTGGATCGCGGAAACTTGAAGACGGCCGGCGTTGTTCGATATGCTTAGGAAGAGGACGACATCGAAGCCACGCAAATCCCTATAGAACTCGTTGTTTACCAGCTTGATGAGGGTGGATTTGCCGACTCCGCCGACACCATAAACGCCGACGACCCTGCACTGATCCTCCTTCACAAAGTCGAAGATCCTGCCCAGATTCTTCGAGATTGACAGCGGGATGTCGCCCACCTTGATATCCTGTTCCTTGACGGCCACTATGTCCGCCGGGCGAATCAGATCGTCGTCGGAGATCTTCCCTGCGTCGTCAATCGCCTCCTTGGCAAGGTCCTGGGCATCGAAAACCTTCGTGCCGAGGAGGCAGAACTGCTGGATCTTGCCGGCCGAGCAGAGTCCGCTGCCAGCCATCTCCTCGTGCAACTTCGCGGCTGCTTCAATCGCGGAGAGGATGTTCGGGATCCTCTTCATAAGCAGCTCGGAGACCTTGCTGGAGTGGACGTTGGCCGCGTTGGTTGCGGCGATTCTGGCGTCTGCCCTCTTCCTGAGGTCTTTCGCCGTGTCTTTCAGATCCGTCTTCTGCCTCTCGATCAGGTTTCTGTACTGACTGTTGAGAAAGAGGTAGCATTTCATCCGCGAGATGATCTCCTTCTGCACCTCCGCCCATAGCTCTCCCAAACAAGGTCCGCATGCCTTGTTGGCCAAGTCGATCACCGGATTGCAGCTCATCAGCTTCCTCCTCTTCCTTCGTCTTCCTCCCCTTTCGCAGTTTGTGCTTCAAGCTTGAGTCGCTTGACTCGTGAAAAGAAAGATAGATGAACCAAACAAAACCCCGGGGCACATGAACAGCTGGCATTGGCAAGCCCATCCTTGCAAAAGACGCCCAATCAGAGGACACCACGTGTGCCTGGACCCAGCTGTATGGTACATGTGGCGTCCTCTGATTAGATTCCAAATGATGTGCCGTCCGAACCCAATAACTTCTCCAAGCCCATATTCAAATTTAAATTAACTCAATTTTAATTTTAATCTAATTCAAGCCTTAATTAAATTAACTTATATTTCTAAGAATTAAAATAAATTGCCTATATTTGATGATAGATATAGGATCACATCAAAAATATGCTAATTATAGTTAATAAATTTTTATATATAAATAATAAAAAATTATAATAAATAATTAAATATATTATTTATATTTAAAAAAATAAAAAATCAAGCAAAGCCAATTTAATTCAATTATAGCTCATGGCTCAACTCAATAAAAATGATCAGGATATACATTTATCATACTGTGAATAGATTTTTTTTAAATTTAAGATTATTAAACAAAAATTGTTAACCGACAGAGTCTAGTAAATATTATCTCAAAATACAAAAATCTGATATAATATCAATAATAAAATAATAGTAATAATAATAATAATAATTTTAATGAATAATCTCAAGTGAATTTGTTGTAATATAAATAGGTCAATTCACACAAAGAATAATGCATAATATATAGATTCAAAATATCATACTTTCGTTGTCAAAGTTACATCATATTAAGAACAATAAATAGTACTCTTGTATAAATTAGTGGCTAAAAAAATAGAATAAAAATTACAAAAATAATATGGGATGAACCTCTATATAATGTTAAATTATCTAAAGTTATAGTTTTCAAAAATCAAAATCTAATATTAGAAACCGCCGCAACGCAATAAATATTTCAAATTTTGTTCCAAAAAATCAAATGATATTTGTATAGCGAAGGCAAAAATAATACGGAACAAAATACAACGGGGTAATTAATTTTATTTACGATATTTATTTTTTACAATTCAATCTTTTTTTTAATTTTAGTGAAAGGAAATTCCAAATTTTAATTATATAATAATTTATTTGTAATTAAGCATATTTAACCTTGATTTATATTAGAACGAGTGACCACTTTAAAATATTCAAATTAAATAATTTTTCAAAATTAAAATAAATAATATATATTTTTATATTTAAATATATAATTTTTCTTTTTTAATATGTGGAGCTACCTGTATTTATTAATAATAAATTTATGTAATAAGTTGGAAGATAAATTTGTAATAAAAATTTTGCAGCAATTTAAATTCCGTAACCATCACATTTATTACTAGTGGGCCCAATATTATTAAATCATTGACAACAAGGCAAAGTCTTAGCTCCACTGTAATAATTATCAGCATATTTACTTAATAAAGGCTTTTTGAAATTACCACAATATTTGTCTATTTAGACTTGAAAGGAATATCTGTATAAATATAATATTAAATTTCAAGTAAATAAATGTCACTTGCATAATTATATTAAAAGTAAATTAAACTTAAATCTTTTTATTTAATATATAATATTACACAAATTTATATTTTTTAACCTATAATATTTGAGTCTCTAAATTTTAATGTAATTATCAAATAAATTATTTTTTATTATTAAATTTATTTAATTTTCAATTTCTCTCTCTCTTATTTGTTGCGGTTCCTTTGACGCGGTGGCGCCAGAGAGAGCGCGGGAGAAGAGAGGTAGAGAGAGAGAGGGAGGGGACGCCTCTGCCGGAGATTGTCCCTGGCCACCCTCGTTTTGCCGCCGGTGACAGCTCGGACAAAGAGAGTGTAGGAGAGATGAGACAGAGGGGGGATGGGGCAGAGTCCAGCAACCCGGCCTCTCCACCAGAGAGAGCACAAAAGAGAGGGATAAAATAAAACGTTAATAAAATTTTAATAATAAAAAATAAAAGAAAAATCATTGATAATTATATTAAAATACAGGTCCCAAATATTATAATTTAAAAAATATAAATTTGCATGAAAATATGCCTTACATTCAAGAATCTGCGTGTAATTTATCCTTATACTAAATCATTTCATGTAAATATTTGCTGATTATTCTAAACTCAGCACAATAGTATAACTATTTATCTAAAATAGATTTAAAATAGAATCAAGCCAAGGCGACTCTATGAGGGTCAATGGAACTCCCCCGAAAACGAGTAAATCCGAGGAGAAAAGGGGAGTATCAGGGATTTTAGTCGAGTTTTGCTTGATAACAAATCAGAGCTCGACTGGGTGTTTATAACATTGAGATGGTCGGAATTTCGGTTAGGCTCATCCTTGCTGTTGGGGTACAGCATTGATGATTTTTCGGTACCAGCAAGAAGGTGTTGACTTGCAGAGTTGAGAGCAAGAAGAAATTATTAGGTTGGATTCTCTTTGGGATGGTTGGGGGAGAGGGAGAAGAAGAAGGAGAAGGGTAGAGGGAGGAATTAAATGAGAGAGGGGAGACAGCATAAATTTATAATAGTTTATATTATATTTTATAAAATGTGATTTGAATAATAATTAAATAATCTTAATTATAAGAATTATTTGTTAAGCTGTTGAAATATTTATGAAAACCAGATACATAATTTGTTATAAGCTATCATTATAAATACAGGATGATCAGATAAGCTGAAAAAAATGGAGAGAGAGAAACAGAGAAGAAGGGGGATTAATTTCTCTTGGATCTTCTTCATCGGCTACGGAGGTGATTTCGTAGGAATCTGAAGGCAATCATCTAAGGCTCAAGGAGCAGTTGAATTGTCTAATCTGAAAGAAGAAAAGATTCAATTTCTGTATCCCGTCTGAGATTGAGAACCAAGTGGTTGGTATAAGGTTCTCTTTCTATCGGATTTTCTATATAATAAAGTCTCTCTCTGCTCTCCCCGTGGATGTAGGAGGAATACCTCCGAACCACGTAAATCTGATGCTCTTGTTGTTGCTTAGTTCTTTTATTATCACTATTTCTCATACTTATCTGGCACAATTTATTTAACTAACTACACGTCCGGCGATCCGAATTTTTCGCTGCGTATTATTTCATAACATTAATATAGTATTACCTATATTAGTTTTCAGTTTATTGCAGAAAGATTTAATATTATTCATTTATATTAAGGTTCCTGTTGATATTAAGTATGTATATATGGATCCAAATCTAGTTTTAAATTTGTGATGTCATTATTTCTATTTTGATTGGAATTTTTTTTTAAAGTAGATTATTACAAGAAACTATGATTGTTTCTCTTAGTATAATGACAGAGAAAATATGTGGTGTGACTGATATGTGGGCCATGGGATAGGGAGATGTGAAATTCTACTGATCTAGAGGGGAAGATAAGCATCAATATATCCTATGGAATAGCATGTAGAGTCGATGTATATCTTTTACGAATTATATTTCAACGAAGAGCACTTAAACGGCTAAAATGTCGTTGGTTAACTGTTAGGTTCTTCGGAGAAAGCCTCGATGAGCAAAGATAAATCGAGATAACAACCAATAATAAAGAAAGATCGAAATTCAATATGACTGACCAAGCATCCCTGCTCCAATAACAGATAGTCACGTATGATGAAGATGATTAGCGACTTCATCAATAGACAAGCAAGCTAGCTAGGTAAGAAAAACTGCCTACAAACATATATTGGCGATGAAGCACTGTCCATAGGGAAGAGCTATCTTCGTCAATCGATAGGAGAATTTAGATTATAAATATTAACTTGAACAACTAACAAGTGGTTCAACCGTGCATCGAGTTTTTTTACCTATGTTCGCTTATTATCCCTCAACATTTGACTGAATTTATTATGGTATTTTTTGCTCAACACTCAAGTTTCACATAAAAATTAATGTATTTCTCAATTTTAATTTTTTTCCTTAATTCTTTGATCTCTCGCTTTTCTTCTCTCTCTTTCAATTTATTAGTAGATATTTTCCACCAATATATATATATATATCATGAAATAAGGATAATTTTAAATTTTTAATAAAAGGCAATTATTCTTATGCCACAATAAATATAATATTGTAAATTCATGTTTAATAAATCTTATTTTATATATCATAAAATATATAAAAATCACATATAATATTTTTACAGTTTATAATATGTATAATATAATAAAAAAATATAACATAATTTATTAAATATAAATTTATAATATATGAAATAATAAATTTATTATAACATATAGATAATTAATTTTTAAGTAAACATTTATAATTATCATATTTTTGAATGTAAATTATGAGGATGAACTAATTTAAATTGTTATCATTGAATTAATGACTAGTAGAAATGAGGAAAAAAAGAGAAAAAATAAAAAATAGTAACAGATTTTTTTTTTGCATGGAAGTCCATTTTTTTAAAGTCAACATCTAAAATTCTATATTGTGATATTAAAATCAAATTTATTTAAAATCTACATAAATTTTAAAGTAAAAAATTAAAATAAAACTAATTTGTTTTAATTTTTTTAAACCTCAGAACAAAACTATTGACAGTGTGATTTCCCGAACATTACGATCTTTTAGGCCCTGTTTTGTGCGAGAATTAAAGTCAGGACTAAAATGGTACTAATTTAAAAAACAACAATAATAATAATAAATAAATTTTTTTAATCATTTTACATAAATTTTAATATAAGATAGCATTATTTTACTTCACATACTCAATAATTTTCAATAAAAATATCTACTTTATTTCACATCCTAGACCAAAAAATTAGAATCGACTCTTTTGGTCGAGGATGTCAAATAAAATAGATATTTTTATTGAAAACTATTAAGTATGTGAGTTAAAATAATATTTTTTTATTAGAATTTGTGAAGAATGATTAAAAAATTTATTTATTATTATTGTTATTTTTTTTTAAATTAGTACTATTTTAGTTCTTATTTTGGTCCTCGCGCTAAATAGGACCTTAATTATTATCATATAAATAGTCTATTCAAAGTTAGTAGTAAAAAAAACCTATAAAAAATACGCAAAAAAATATGTCAAATTTTATGGATCTAAATATAATTTTACCTCAATGTAAACAATTCAAAAGTATAACCCAAACTCAATCACTAATAACTAATTTATCATAAATTGAAATACCCTTTGGCTATGGAGTCTACAATTCTTGATTTTTATTTATTTTTTAATTAGGTAATTTTCAAATTAAATTATCAAGTACCTTAATATAAATATATAATTCATAATTGACATAATATGTAAATAACTGAAATAGAATCCTTCCATTTAAGTACTATATAACCCATTTCTTACTATTTAGCTAAGAAACTATAATTAGAAATTATAATAAATATGAATATCATAAACCAAGAATTATTATATATATATATATATATATATATTAAAATGGAGAATATTTTCGGATTTCTACATGTCAAGCTATGAGTTATCTCGAATGAAATATTCAGTTTTTTAGCATGATTTACTTGTGATAATTATATAATATTAATATATTTTGATCATATACGTGACATTATTTCATTATAATTGCACTAAATTTTTTTATTAAAATATTTCTACATAAAATACGCGTATGATTATTGAGAATTAGTTATCATTCAATATTTATCTGAAATAATTTTGGACAAAAATGTTTTTCAAATTGAACAACTTTGGAGTCGATTTGAGATTAAATTAGAATCAACTTGGGGGGCTATATGATTTATTTTTTTTTTAAAGAATACCTCTAAGAAATGAGAGGCAAAATTGGTGGGTTAGGTTATAATTTTCTTTTGAAAACTTTCAATGCAAAAGACAAATGAAGTCCATTATATAATAAAATTATCTTCACCAATATATGTGAATTACTTAGTTACATATAATTTTTATTATAATATATTACAAAATTTATTTTTTTTGGGTAAGTAATAGGAGCATTTTTATATACATATATCATAAAAAAATTAAATATTACAATTTTAATTTAAATATATACTATTTTCATAGTTCAAATTTTATTAAAAAGTTGATATGTATTTAATTTTTTTTTTTTACATTAAATTTTCAAAAAATTGCTCTAATATTATGTTTATAAAAGAAATTATCCTAATATTATAATAATTTTCTTGCAAAAATCTCATATTTTGCTTTTAGTCCACGGCGCTGTGCTGGCGATAAATATATTTTACCAATTAGCACCTGAAAAACTTTGGAATTTCCATCCGTGCCCTGAGCCAAGGAGTATAAAATAATATTTTTGGCCAGTTGGTGGCCAACCTGCAATTTCGTCGGGCGAGAGAACTCTTAGAGGGGCGGACCTAGGGTTTCTCCGAAATTTTCGGTGAGGTGCCATAGAGTGGGAAGCAACAATTTTCTTGAACTTCTGCGGTTCTGCCATTCGCCCCTGATTCCGGCGAGGCAGCGGGTCGCCGCCGCGCCAGCGGGAAGTATTGATATTTTGCACCTGGAGTTTTGTTGTAGAAGCCGCGCAGCCGCCAGGTTTCTTTCTTTTCAGATCTTGTTTTCTTTCGGTCCTTGTAATTTATTTGTTCTTTCTTTCTTCAAAGAAAAGTCTTTCTGCTTTTTTTCGTTTGTTAAGACTAGATCTTGTTTTCTTTTGGTCCTCGTAATTTATTTGTTCTTTCTTTCTTCAAAGAAAAGGCGTTTGTTAAGATTTGGGAGCCGCAGAAATTAGGGGCATCGACGTATTCTTTTTACTTCCTGAACAAGTTTTTAATTTTTTTTTTTGTGTTTCCCTCTATTTGATCTTTATCCCTGTTTCTCTGCGGCCTTGTACTTGTTTCTACTTTCAATCTTGCTTCTAGAGTTCGGAAAATGAGTTTTTTCTCAGTAATAGAATTTGGTTTTGCAAAAGAGAGGCCGCTAGCTTTAAGAATCTAGCCAATTTCTTTAGTCAATCTGGAACTACTTATCTATGAAATTCTTCTTTTATGCTTTGACTCAATCCAATGTTAGTTGAGGCCAACTATAAGATTTTTCTCTTCCATCCAGCTCTGTTCAGCTCTATTGAAAAGCCGCAGGGTATTAGTGTCAAGATTTATTCCAAGTTATCTTGATTCTTCCCCTCCCTCTTTATACCATGATTTGGACCCCTTACTTATCCATAGAAGGACCTCTAAAAAGTGCAGAATAACTTGAATTTACCCTTGCTAACTTGCATAGGTAATGTGATTGTTTACGATGCAAGTCTCCTGCAGACGCGGTAACAGAATTTTTTGGGGTACTGTAGTTCAGTCGTGAATCCTGATCAGTCAAGCCTCGAGTGGTACACTTCCGACATCATCGCATCTCAGGGAACAACACATCGGGCCACAACTGGATCCCTTGTGCCTCAAGGCATCCGCTCCTAATCCGGTGAATGATCTATGGTGTTCGTCGCCACCTCCAAAATCCCATGTGGCGGCATGTTGCTCGCCACTAACTGCTTTTTGGTTTGTTACTGATTGAAAATTAGCCAAATTGCTAGTTACTTCTTAGTTTCTATGATAATCCTATGGCTATAAACAGAGGAGCCAATCTAGAGCTTCGAACAGGCAGATAATCTGACAACCAAGCAAACAGAGTGGTACACTAAGATTATAGTAGCTAGACTGATCATTAACTTATTATTCCCCTTTCTTCTTCCTTCCGTAATTAAATTTCCTATAACCACTACCCTTACCTCTAGGCATTGTGATTTTTCAATCCAAGTGTTTTTCACATAAATCTTTGTCTTCTTCTTCACCTTGCTCATCCCGCAACTCCGTGCACCTACTCTAATTAGTACACTACGAATTATGATCTACCACCGTGAGATTAGATTGTTGTTATTATTTTGCAAACAATGATTTACGGTAGATGCTCAGGGGTGTTTGAAGTAAGTGATATTAATGTCCTTTTGAGTTCCTTGCACTTTCTCCCCTCCAGCATTTCAATAATTCCAAAACATTTTTATGGGTAAGTTAGCTACTCTAATTCAAAAAAATTTCATTAATGCATCATGTAAAAAGTAATACAACTAAACTTCAGTCGTATTGGTTCAAGCAATGCTTCTCCTAATAGAAAAGTGGATGCAAGTATTTGTCGATTTTAACTTGTAGTATTCGCATCTTAAAACTGGTATGCAACATGGTTGATAGATAGTCTATAAAGCTAAATCATGTAAAGATTTGTCTAATGTTGGTATACATGTAGCTGATCTAAACTACTTTGAGAATAAGCTTCTATTGTTATTGTTATTGTACTAATATTGGTACATGGAGCATATTGATTGCGCATACATTGACTCCAAGAGGTATTTATAAGTTCAATGAGGATGATAATGCTCCTTGTTTAGAGCTAATATCATTGATATTTTAAGTTGTCTTTATAGAATATGGTCGGGACAAAGATTTTGGCTATTTGCCAATCAGGTGGAGAATTTAACAGAAATACTGATGGGTCTATGACCTATGTGGGTGGAGAAGCACATGCACTTTATATCGAGCGGAATATGCCCCTACAGGATTTTAAAAAGGAGATTTCTAACTTGTTCAGATTGAAATCTGATGACTTCTCAATCAAGTACTTCCTTCCTAGAAATAAGCGGACTCTTATCACTGTATCTACGGATCAGGATGTAGGGCGCATGGTCGATTTTCATGCTAATTCAGATACAACTGATGTTTACATCATGAAAGACTTATCTACCGACAAATCTATCAAGAAAGCAGGGAGGAAGAGGTACATAGCTAAAGAATTCATTTATTTATTTATTTTCTCTTTTCATGTAAACTTCAAATTTACTTATTCTTGTAGGAAGAATAGGAGTATTGTTGAGTTTGAACCTGATTTATCTCCAGTTGAAGTTACCACTGACTCTGGGTATAGTATTGAGGAATTTGGACATCAACGCTTGTCAAAGGATTGGAGTAATTTGATCACTGGTGAGGGCCAAGCATTCGACGATGCAAGGGCTTTTCGTGATGCACTACAAAGGTTTGCCGTTGCTAAAGGCTTTACTTACAAGTTCGTCAAAAATGATCTATCCCGTGTGATTGCTGAGTGTCCCGTTGAGGGGTGTCCATGGCGAATACAAGCAATTAAAAGACCTTCTAAACAAGATTTTGTCATCAAGACTTTGGTTAAACGACACACTTGCCGGAGCGAGAGCGGGAAAGTACCTAAGAAATGGATTGCTAATGTCATAAAGAACAAGTTGCAGGAAACTCCGGACTATAAAGCAAAGGATATTGCTGTAGATCTCCAACGAGATTACGGGATCAAATTGAGTTATGCTCAAGCATGGCAAGGACGATCCGTCGCTGAGAAGGAGCTACGTAATTCTCACCAGAAGTCTTTTGCTCCATTGCCTTGGTTTTGTCAACGGGTAATGGAGACAAACCCAGGAAGCATAACTACAATTACAGCTGATGAGGATTTGGGATCTCGTCTCTTCATAGCTTTTCATGCTTCTCTCGGCGGTTTTGAGAATGGATGCCGCCCACTTCTTTTTCTTGATGGAGTAACGCTCAAAGCTAATAAGCACTGGAAGTTACTGGTTGCCAATGCAGTAGATGGGGAGAACGATATTTTTCCTGTTGCCATTTCCGCTGTTGGTTCTGAGACGAGAGAAAATTGGGTCTGGTTTTTGGAGCAGCTAAAATCTGCTCTTTCAATTCCAAGAGCACTCACCTTTGTGTCAAACTGGAAAAATGGTCTTGACGAGGAAGTTCTCAAAACGTTCGAGAACTGTCACCATATTTTATGTACTGAAGAACTCATTAATGAGTTCAAGGAACAGTTTGACGATTCTTGGTCTGAAGAAATCACTAATTCGTTAATGGAGGATATCAGGAAATGTATGTATGCTTGCAAAGTTGGTGAGTTCAATGAATATGTAGATAGCATCAAAGCCCAGTCTACGGAGCTGGGAGAATGGGTTCTGTCTAGCCAGCCTGAAAGATGGTCGGATGCCTTTTTCAAGGGTGCTCGATCTTGCCACTGCTCGTCAAATGCTTCAGAGCTTTTCAACGAATGGGTTTTGACCACACCAAACCCCACCTTATTGCAGATAATCGACACAATCAGGTGCAAGATGATGGAGATGATGTTCACTCGTCGCGAGTCATCGAAGTCTTGGTCAGAATTATTAACTCCATCTACAAATCGGAAAGTAAGAGAGGAAATGGAAAAAGCTCGAAATCTGGAAGTGACGTGCTTGAGCACTAATATCTTTGAGGTGCACGATGATCCCCCTAATATTGTGAATCTCGATGATTGCGAGTGCAGTTGTAGAAGATGGCAGATTACTGGATTGCTGTGCGTTCATGCTATTGCCGTGTTCGAACAGAATGATCAAAACATTTACAATTTTTGTTCGAAATACTTCACAACCGAAAGCTATCGTATTACGTATTCTTTACCCATAAATCCGATTCCTGACGTTGGCCTGATCGCAGCCGCTGAGCAGAATAATTTCTCTGAGAAGGGAACTGCTATTGTACTTCGCAGTTCAGCCCGTCAGTCTAAAATTCGGAAAATCAATCCTAGAATAGCAGCTTCGAGATCAGTAACCTGCGGAAAATGCAAGGGATATGGACATAATAAAAAAACTTGTAAAGCTGCTTCTACTTAGATGTGAAAGTCATTAGCTGTTTGTTCTAGTTTGCATGTTTTTATCTTTCATTAGGTATTAGAAGTCTGATGCTTCTCTGCTCTGTTTTGTTGGATTCGAAAAGCCTTTTTTTAACTGCAGACAGTTGATTATATTGAAATTAATTGTGGTGTGTTCAGAGTATTAATATATATATATAATCGTATGAATGTGGTAAAATAACTGTGGAAAATTTCAATAATGCAATTTAATTACGAAGCCATCTGACGGTTATTTTTCAATAAAATTTTCTTATTCTCCTATTCAATATTGGATTTCAATCACTAGGTCATCTATAGGTCCTCCACAATTCTCTAACCGATCTTGGCTTTCTGGGTGCATGATATTCAGAGGATCCAGAATTGATCTCATTGGTGACTGATTAGATTATATATATATATATATATCATGCGAAACTTCTCCTAATTTAAATTAATAGAAAAGGAACTCACCTCAGTACCAAAACTTTTAAATTTAAATTCACAATAAAAAATTAGAAAAAAAACATAACTGTGTAAATCATTTAGAACATGATCAGTTTGCAACACTGTATGAAAATTAACTTGATTTAAATCATGAAGAATTAAATTAAGGGCTATTTAATCAGATATTATCTTTACAAAATAATTATTTTATTTAATAATATATAAATAATTTTATAAAATTATTACATAAAAAAATAACATCTAAATAATATAATATTTAAATAAAATCAACTCGACATTGATTATCTCAAGCACTCGAACCAAAACTAACTTCAAATCAAAAATCTCAAACTCGTATTAATTACAACTAGGATTCAACTTAGTACAAGCCACACTATGGGCATAACTACACACCACCTTTTCTTTCTTTTTTTTTTTTTTGACAGAAACTAGAACCCACTGCTAAAATTTAAAAGATTTACACATCAAAATAAATTAATCAATATAGTCATTTATCATAAAATTTTGAAATCTATATACACACATCAAATTACATAAACATTGCAACCCCAATAACATGGCCAAGTACTGTAGGCATAGTTAAGATAAATATAGAAGTTAAAAAAAAGGTACAACTTGAAAATTGGCAATAATGCTGTGCTCCAGGATAATACTCACAGGTTCAAGTCAGATCCTAAGGTGAATGAAGATCACAAAATCCCACCACCATGAGAGCTTCAATTAACAGTTAGATATCTAAAGCATTTTAGCTTCAAATTAACAGATGTATTTATATAGATAACATTTTAGAAAGTATATTTATAGACAGAGTCCTTTTAAATACAATTAGTAAAAACAACTTGAGAACAAATATGAATCACCACCACGATTACCTTCAGCAAGTTGAATAGAGTTCTGGGACACGAAGAGTGACTCAAATAATGATGAAAACGAGAATTCTTGGTTCAACGCTCCACCTTAACAATAGAAAAAAAGGATTTGATTAAATTCTGTTAAGTTTGGCTCATAGTGAGTATTTATTTATCAAATGATTCAAAAATTGAGATCAATTTTTTTAGACCACTTAGTTGACATTCATATTATGAATTATGAGTTTAGTAGATCCTATTTAGATATTCCTTACATATTATTCACAAACCATGTGTGAGGCTAATAATTTTCATTCCCCGCTTCCCTATGGAAAACTATTTTTGATTGTGGGGTATCATTGTGAAATATGAATCCGTGATATTAAAAAAGTTCCTATGATTCTTTCTAGAATGGAATGAGTATAGAATCCACTCTAGAATTCCAAAAGAAGCTTTCCTTCACCTCCCAGACCCCAATGCACAAATGCCAATTCCATCCCTTAAACCATGGAACGCCTGGAAGCCGGCTCATGGCCAGCACGGGCATCGATTAGAGCACCTGTCACACCATCAAAGAAGCTGCACTGCAAACTGGGAGACACACCAGCAGAAAGCTTTAAACAGTAATTAACAATGATAAGATGCAAGGTTAGAAAAGTGTTTTAATAGTGTTAAATGTTAATAAGGTTGAGATGTAAATATAAAGATTTGAAAGTTTTATATAAATGCCCTTTTTAGGAATATATTCGTAATTTTTTTTTTTAAATCCAAAAATGTACGTAAAAGTTCAAATTTAAAACTGATGGCAAAAATAAAGAAGGTTCACATAACTTGCATGATCGACAATCAAATGAGAATAACAAAGAAGTTACCGCAGTTAGAAAGAAGAGTAGGTCAGCCATATCTTTTTCTTCCTCTTCCCCTGCTTCTTCCCTTTCCTCTTCCTCTGAACTCGTTAGCGCCTTCTCTTCGCCTCTCTTCAGCAGAGTCAAAGTTGAACATGTTCATTCGTATTTGTTCAGCCTCATTTCCCGCACTCCGTCCATTGTTCTGCAAGAAATAAAATCAGTCCGTTTCCGAAGAGAGCTGGATTGGTCTGGGGCTATATTCAATCCTGACTTGAGGGTGAAGTAGACCATGACAAAGAAGCAAAAAATGATAAAAGAATGGACATGAATTACTTATTTAAAACACTTGAATTTCATTATTTACAAATAGGTCACAAAAATTTAAAATGATATTTAACTCCAGATAAAGATACTAAAAACACAGCATTATGTAATTAATTTTCAAGTATCATTATAATAGAAAATAGGGTAAATTGCAAGAAGGTCCTTGTTGTTTGATCATATGTACAAGTAGGTCCAACTTTTTGAAAATTGCTTAAATTGGGCCATTAATTTTAGGTAATATGTAACTAGGTCCAAAATTTAGATTTAACACTAAAAAAATTTTTACCCTTAAGATTCTCTCTCTCTCTCTCTGATTCAGTTCATGGAGGCAACGATTCACGCTAGAGGTGGCAGACAGCAGTTCTGACTCGAAAACCGGTCGTGGTCACCGGCAGGCCTCCTTGACTGCTCTGTCTTAGGCAATGGAGCCTCACCTCCGGCTAGCTCCCTGCCGAGGACAAGGGGCCGCCGACGGTGATGGTGGCCGGAAATCTCCTCCCCTCGCAAGCAAGATGTCCTTCCTCTTTTTCTTCTTGTGGGTGGAGCTCTATGCTCCCCCCCCCTTGGTGGATCCTAGAAGCCTGTACGTCCCCTCAGTCGGCGGTCATGGGGCTTGGCGTCTCTCTGAGTGCGCTTTGCCTTGACCTCCCCAAAATCATTGCCAGAAAATGCATTGTCTGCGGCAATTCGCTGCTGCACACACCTTCTCCGCGTTTAGATTGCTCTACCTTTTCTCTTCATGGTGGTTTCCAGGGTTTCAGGCCCCTTGCGGGGCTGCCGGCGGCAAATGGTGCTTGGAGTTTTTGGGTGAGGCTTGGCAAGGAGCCGCTCGCTGCAGCCGACATTCCTCTGTGTAGGGAGGGCTCAGGGTGGCTCGGTGTTGTCGGAACCGAGAAGCAGTCACTGCCCGGCGAGCTTCGCCTCCCCGGGGCCAACATCAATGTCAGAATTCTCCTCTGTGGCCGTATTTCATCCGCCTCTTAACTCAGGGATTTTCGCCGGAAAATCTGCGGCCGGAAGTCTCCTTCGTCCCCGCGCCCATCTCCTCCGCAGATTGCTCCATTAGCCCCGCCGTGCGAAATCGGAAGAGAGAAAGAGAGCGAGAGAAGAAAGTAAATCTTAAGGGTAAAAATGTCATTTCATACATTTTTTTTACTGTTAAATCTAAATTTTGGACCTACTTGCACATTACCTAAAATTAATGGACCAATTTAAGCAATTTTTTAAAAATGGACCTACTTACACATATGATCAAACAACCGGGACCTACTTGCAATTTACCCTAGAAAATAATTGAGTATGAATAAGAGACTAGCATGAGAATTAATAGAGTATTAGGGCAGTAAATGAATCAAGATATTAACAAGCAGCTTGATACGTGGCTCGATGAGAGTTTATTTATGTTATAACATCAAGCTTAAGAAAAAAGTTGAGCACATTTTCAAAAATTCGACTCTTAGATGAATGAGCTTGAATATAGTAATGTTCATCTTGTTAATGTTTGTGAACAATGCATATAAACATTGTGAACATGCTCGCTTAAAACTCAATTATGGACTCACATAATATTATTTTTTAGTCATATTACTAATTTAGTATTATGGTCCACAAGAACAAACTATATAATTTCATAGATATTTTTACCTTGTATGGGTAATTCAATTTAATAGTTAATGAATTGCCAATAAATGAGCTCAATTATTAAGCTTAAAATGAGCTCATTCAGGTATCTCAATAACTGCTCAATGTGAAGCACAATAGTAGGCACATAACTAGCTTGATTGCTAGTTCACAAACAAGCTCGGATTGAGCACGACCTTGTTCTTTTATGTACCAACCAAGCTTGAACATAGCAATTAAAAACTCGGCCTGTTTACCCTCAAGCTTGAATAACGGAAATCAAACGAGCTAAAACATGAACACAACCAAGCTTCATTTGGTACAGTTCATTTACAAACTTATGAAGAAACAATCATATGTTAAGATGACATAATTTCTTAGTAACAATATAATAGATAGTTATGATTACTGTAGAACGTTGCATCAAAATTTACACTTTCAACATTTCGTATTGTCATTTATTTGTGTTGCATAATATTCTGATCCCCAATTAGAACAGTTACTAAAGTTAGTCTACCTCCTATATAAGACCAACGTAATTTTTTTTTTTTGAGGATAACCAATGTAATGTTTTGTTCCAGGATAAAGGACTAATTTAATGAATAAAAGATTTAAGGAGACAAGAAAAAGATTAAAAGAAGATAAACCTGATAGTCTTCCATATCTAATTGGTTCTGAAGCTGCCGAGCAAGTTCTTCATCATGGCTAATATCTTGAATGCTACTCATCCCTACTGCCTTCGATGTGGTGGCTTTCCTCCTTTCCCATTCGTCAAGAGTAAAAACTGGTACCTCTTCTTGTTTATTCTTAAAACTAGTTCTATGACCCATGGAATATCGGCCACCACGTATTGGCTGACTCATTTTCTGCAGGAGTTTCTGAGAAGCCGCTTGGTTTTGTACAGGAACAGATTCATTTACTATGAAGCAATATAGGAAGTTTCAGGAAAAATAAGAGGATATAAATAAGTGTAAATTACTCAAGCGTGAGGTGGGGGAGGGAGTTTGTACACTGATCTACGTTTCTGAATCATTTAAATAAAACATTTTTCTGCCAATTTTGATTTTAGTTGGGTCCATGAGTTCCCTAAATTACCTTGATATGAACATAGCAATTTTTTATTGAATATTTAATGGCCTTGATAATGATCAAAGTATCATCCATTCCCTCCCCTGTGCTGCAGTTGAGGTTTTGCGTGTGTTGGGTGGGGGTGATCGGTAATATGAATTATACAAGTTTGACGATATTAAGGAATATCATGAAAATCACAAATTAATTATAAAAGTTTGATGATATTAAGAAATATTATGGAACTCACAAAAGTCCTCAAATATTCAACATTATTCCCTCATTTTTCTCTAATATTTTGTTTCCTTATTGTAACATCCAATAAATATAATAAGAGAGTTTTATTATGTTTCATATTCCCTTGTTTCCTTAGTTTCTCTATTTTCTTGTTTTTATATTGCACTCATCACCTATATTATGAATAAGAGGGTTCGTACTAATGAATGTATTTAAAATAATTCTATTAAGTGCAATTCCTCTAAACTTCGAATCACAAGAAGGTTGTCTTCCACCAAGCTATTTTCCTCACGGAGAAGGTAAGGTATCCTCTCTCATTTCTCTCTAGCCATGCAACTGAAACTCATCCTAAAACAACAATGAAATAATTATTTCAATAGAAGCAACTCCTTGCTCTTTTTTTGCTAACAAACCCTCCAACTCATTTGACACCTTTTTAAGCCATTTCTGCCTACTCATTTTGTACTGGAAAATGCACCTAAAACCGCCTAATTAAAGTCATGTTTGCATATGATTGTAGAAGAGACAAGCCAAGCTTAAGGTGCTTGCTAATGTGAGTTCTCAATGCATAGAAGCCACATGAAGTCAAGCAATTTGTGTCATACCCGACTAAGAAGTAGCATGGAATGGTGTTGTGCCCAAGAAGAGTACTCAAAAGTGCCTTCAGATTGAGTAAATGAAACTAGAGATTTACTCAGCACCTTTCTCGAGTGCCTTTCTTGCGTCTCTTGAAGTTCCACAACTCCTCTACATCTCTCTACACCTCGACTGAAACTCCATTCATCTCCACATGTGTTATCAACTTCTGACTATTCCATTCATAGGTCTTTGAGCCAAGGCTTTTTTCTCGCTTCTTTTGATAATCAATCAAACTAGATATGACAGATATTTATGCTCCAACTTGAGAGGGGTATTAAGGACTATAATAAATATTGCACTATTTGCTAACTATTCTTGTAATATTTCCTTAATAAACATCGCACTATTCTCTAACTATTCTTGTAATATTATGTTCCCTTATTTTAAATTTATACACACACAGAATAGGTAAAAGGACGAGGCACCTTCCAATTTTGGTGCTCATTCCTTTTTTTAAATAATGTTTTTCTTTGGTTTTTTTTTTATGCATAGTATTTTTGAACTTCTCTCTCCCCTAAAGCCTAGAGGCCAGCTAGAGCCTAGAGGTCTAGGCCTGTATGCGTGCACTCCATCTCATCTTCTCTAGTAAGCTTCCATTAATTTTTGACTTTGGAAAGCTTCGCTGATTATTATAAAGTGAGTAGTGGCATTCTTATATTCTTCCCAACTGCCCCCCACCTCCCAAACAATTAGCTACTAACCACCAACAGTAATGTCATCTTCGCCGACGTCCGTTGTTGCCACCACAATGACCTTGACGCCTTTCTCTCCTCCTACCCCAACACTTTTGCATCTCTGGGATCCGTTATCCCTCACTCTGGGGGATGTACAAGAAGGCGCGGGCGCGGGCGTCTTTCCTGATGGCAAAGAAAGTAAATCTTGATTTGTCCCATGACCTCCACCACTGGAAAGGCTCCTTGACCATTGAAGAACACAACTACATCAAAGTTGAAATCGCCTTCTTCGCTACTACCAACAACATCCCACTAGCTACCTCCCCCACGGAGAAGGCAACATCCTCTCTTCTTTCTCTTTAACCACGCAACTGAAACTCATCCTAAAACAACAGCAAAATAGTTAATTCAATAGAAGCAACTCTTTGCTCTCTTTCTACTAACAAACCCTCCAACTAATTCAACACTTTTTAAAGCCCTTTCCTTCTACTTATTTTGTACTGGAAAATGCACCAAAAACCGCCTGATTGAAGTCGTGTTTGCAATGTAGGAGAGACAAGCCAAGCTCAAGGTGCTTGCTAAGGTGAGTTCTCAATGCGTCAAAGCTACATGAAGTCAATCGATTGGTGTTATGAATAAAAAGTAGTATGGTGTGGTGTTGTGCTTGAGATGAGTACTCAAAAGTGCTATCGGACTGAGTAAATGAAACTAGGGATTTCCTCAGCACCTTTCTGGAGTACGTTTCTTGTGTCGCTTGAAGCTCTGCTGCACATCTCTCACACTTGTCAAAGTTCTACATCTCTCTACTACACCTCAATTGAACTCCATTTTATCACCATATGTATTCTCACTCCCGACTAGTCTTTTCGGTCAAGGTATTTTTCTCACTTTTTTAGAAAATGAAGCAAACTGGATTCAGTATATATCTATGCTCCAATTTAGGGGGGATTAAGGAATATAATGAAAGTCATACGAATCCTCCTCAAATATTCAACATTATTCCCTAACTATTTTTTAATATTATGTTTCCTTATTTTAACCTCATATATATATATATATAAAGGAATACTATATAATGTTTCATAATTTACTAATTTCTTAGTTTTCCTTTATTTTTCTTATTTTAAATTTCCATATTGTATTCAGCTCCTACAATATAAACAAGAGGGTCCTGTATTCCAAACAATTTTATTAGTGCAATTCTTTTTAACTGCTTAAATTGTTAAGAGTTAACAAGGCAAGTGTGAAAATGATGGTTAAATTCGAGAACCAGAATGAAGAGATTCATAATGTGGACCAATATAGAACTCCTACCACCTCAAACTCGAGAGTAATTTACCCAATGAATACACTGAGAGAACAATTCATATATACAAAGCTTGACAAAGGTTGATGGTTATACCTTCTTTAGGCCTAGCTTCAGTACGAGAAGGGTTTTCTTCAGTTTCAGTTCTTGAGACAACCACATGGTCATTAATCACTTTATCATTCCTCACATCTCGATGATGCTCACCACTGTCAACTTTCAGATGACTGGTTACTTCCCACTGATCTAACATTAACTCCAATGATAAGGAAATTATAAATTTGATTGACAAAATCATGCAGGAATTTTCAAAGGAATATAAGTATGATGACTAATCTATCAAACAAGGATAGATGGACTGAATCTTCATCTCAAGCGACTTCAAAAAAACTCAAACATTGCTATTAGAATCAGACTTTTTTTTTTAAAGTGACTGCCAACATGAATATGCAAGAAATTCTGCGGGGCGTCCTCAAAGTTCACTAGAGCAGAATTCAACCCACCAATAGTACAATAGATCTGGATGCTCGTCAGGGGATACGCTATAACAAGATATATTCCACAATTTACCTAGAAACAACCATACCATAAATATGCTCTTGAATATGAACCAAGTTAGGGAAAGAAAGACGTTAATAGCAAGTAATTAGTAACTAGGCAACTAATCAGAATAGGTGATTACAACAACGTGCTGGAGACAGCACGCCCCAAATATGGAGGCTTGAAGAAACATTTTTCCACAGCTTTTTAAAAAACTAACTGTAAGCAACACAATGTTACAAAAGAAACAACTTAAAAAAACATGATAAAAGAACTAGCTGTCTATTCTGAAGCAATCACAGCAATAGAGAGGTAATTTTTCAATGATGATCGGTTGTCTAAAGCAAGATTTCCCTATAAAGAACTATAGATTTCCTTCAAGTAAACCTTAGTAAAATCAAATTCTACCATAATATGAGGCATTGAAGGTCTGGTAAAATTTGTGGTCAATTAATAATCTGAATGGGCCTACCCATTCAAGATGCAAAGGAAACAAGTTAGCCCAATATTCAATAAGAAAACCCTGAAAAGCAAACCATATCGGAACAATAGGACATTCATGTCCTAGTCAAAAACCTAATTCCCATTTCCAAATTTTACTTCTGAAGAAAATAAGTACTCATTTGCCTGGCTTGTTGAAACATAGTAAAATACGTTTATGATCATAAAGCCAATCTAAACATCCCCTTTAGTCCCAAAAAGGTAAAAAATAAGTAAATGTCATCCATGGTGGGCCAATGGAAATTTTTCAATAGCCATCAAGCCAAAGGATTCAAACATTTTGATAATTTCACTTTCCGAAAAAATAGACATGGGAAGTCCATTTAAAGTTTGGAAAGGATTTGACTTCTAACTCAACAAATTTGGGAATGGATAAAGCTAAGGAGATGCAATAATATCTGCAAAAGAATTACCTTATTAGACACCTTTTTCCTTAAATGAATGAGCATCAAGGTAGGTATTATTCCATTTTACAAGGAACTTTTTGAATTCATCCCACGTAAGATCCCTGGCTGCTATTTAAAATTTTTAAGTCCATTTTGATTAATTTCTTGCATTGAATCTATTTCAGAATTGCCCACACCTTGACCGTCTGCCCAAAGACTTATCGTGCTACTTGGAAGGCCCTTGCCTACCTGCTGAGCACTAAACCCTGGATTATTGCATATTGCCTGCATCTAGCCGCAAGCTTCTATTGCAGACTCAATAATAAAGGCCAAAAAGTGGCACAAAATCATCAGTGCTAGTGGAAAATCACCGGAGAAGGCCCAAAATGTCAAAAAACGCAAGAGCCGATGTGTAGAGTTGCGAAAAAAGTCAAGAATCACAGAGGAAACCTTTGGATTCAAGTGGAAGGCATCAGAAGCGATGAAATCTCAAAAGTGACGATCAACTCTACCTCGATTCCTCGTGTTCCTCTCCTTAACCAAAGTAAGGAGTCAACTCACGATGTTCAGATGGAAAAGCTATCTTTCCAAGAATCTAGAGAGAGAAAGAGAAAATGAAATGACATGATGAAATGCATATGCATATATATATATATATATATATATATAATTAAATTCATTAGAAGAGTTTGATGGTTTCATACTTTCACACAATTACTTGTGCATGCCATAATATGTGGTTTTTATATAACTATACAATTGAATGAATTATTCAAAAAAAGTAAAACATGAGAAACTGGATTCCTTGAGGGGACATTTAGCTCCATACTACCCAAAACTTTGTATATTACCTATATGTCATCCTCTTCACAATTTTTTTTTTATTCTCTCCTCACAAAATTTGAATTATGCAATGGCATATATTTGAAAGAGGATATAATATTCAAAGTTTTGGGATGCATGTAAGTAAATTTCCCTTTTTTTATTAGAGTCGAATGAAATGATATGGGATAATCTAGAAGTACAAGATGGTTGTAAGCAAGCATTCTTGGGACCGTGAATTCATACAAGAATACGAATTCTACAAGGGCTGTTAATTTGGCACATGGACGAGTGGGTATCCACACAGGAGACAAATATGGAAGCAACATGAAACTTTGCGCTAGAGATAGAGGAGGAGGCAAGGCAAGTATAAAGGAAAGAAGGCAGCATAGGAGTCGTGGTCGCATGCAGGTGGTTCTTCGTGTAAGGATGCACAAGAGCGAATCTCCACCCAGGTTCGCGCATGATATGACATATGACAAGGATGGCATAGGTTTGCACACACACGCAGCAAGGCAGGTAACAAACCAACTAGGATTGTTTGGAGTCAGATGTTAGCGGTGGAGGTAGGGAACTAGAGATTAGGCCTTAGCTAAACACAAAGCACAAAAAAACACAGATCGAGATTTTGAAACTTGGATTGAAACATTTGATCGATAGAGGAAAAAGAAGACCCGGAGAATATATTAAAATTAATTTAAGGTATTTAGGGAGTTCAACCCAAGGCATCATCCCTTCCCTTCACGATGTAACACACACTAATCTCAATCTTAAAATTATTTCATTCAGAATCAACGAATACAATAGTCTAGAACCCTAGGGCACCTTAAATAGACCCGATTACATTTTGAAATTTAAAATGTTAAAATAAAAGCAAATAAAACCCATGTTAAATACTAACAGTTACAAAAGGAAATACTTCAATCCAAAATTTAGAAATTCCTAATAAAAATAAAATCAGCCAAAATGATTTGGATTTTCCAATCCCGCTAATGAACCACTAATCGTACCAACTATCAAATGCATCTTAAGGCCCTGTTTAGCACGATGACCAAAATCAAGACCAAAATAGTACTAGTTTAAAAACAACAACAATAATAATAAATAATTTTTTCTAATCATTCTACACAAATTCTAATATAAAAATATTATTTTATTTCTTTGGTGTATTTTTATTAAAAATTATTGAGTATGTGAAATAAAATAATATTTTTTATATTAGAATTTGTGAAGAATGATTAGAAAAATTTATTTATTATTATTATTGTTGTTTTTTAAACTAGTACCATTTTGATCCTAATTTTGGTCCCCGCGCCAAACAGGCTCTAAGTCTATCCATCCATCCAAAGTAATACCATATAGTACGATCCTGGACGTTGGTCATAGAATTTAATAGGAATCGATAGTTCGAAGGTGTTATTTCTATAGGAGATAGTGAATTCTATGCAATAGAAAGATACTCAATTGTATCTAAAGATTTATAAGATTGCAAACTAGTTGTCAACCAACTATAATGTCATCAAATATGCATGAAAGTAGTGTAACTAAAAAGCGTGCATTGAGATAGATGAGTAACCGCTTTGGATTTGAATGTACCATAAAGGGATGGACATGGCACCATAAAGAATAACATGAGAGATACTTCTTTGGTTGAAGTAAAAACTAACTCAACTAATTTCATATATTTTTTAAACCCAACTCCACTTTGTATATATAAAGATTAATTTTATTTCACATCTTACATAAATCCCAACATAAAAAAACTAATTTTATCTCACATCCAACACATATTTTAACAAATCAACTTTACTAAACATCTTACACTTATCCAAATATTAAAATAAATTTGTTTCACATCATAAACTAATATCTTTATTTCACAATTTCTCTTTCATACTAAAAAAATTTCTACTTACGAAACAAGGTCTTAAGGGCTCGTTTAATTTAAGGAAAAATTAGTCTTTGGAATAAAAATTTTCGCCTTCCTTGAGATATATGTATAATGGCAAGTAAAATTACGTTAAAAGTTGTGTATAATCTGAAATAAAAGTTGATTGTATTTAAAGTTATGTAAGATTTGCAATGAAGTTAGTTTTTTATATTTTAGGTTCTGTGAAATGGGATGCCAAATTTATTTTTAATTTTTCAAATATGAAAAAGTTTAGCCATTACAAAAGTAGCCATGCTATTTTTGCCCATTTCCAAACAAACCCTTATTTAGTTGATGCGGTATAGGCTAGGGCCCATTTTCAAAAAAAAAAGAAGATATATCCACGTCAAAAGTGTTCTCAAGGACAATTGAGCAATCACGTGATTTTGACATATCTTTTATCCACCTATAGAGGCATTTGCATGTAAATGTTAGGAATCCAAGTTGCAAAACTATATGGGAAGTCATTTAATCTAAGAATATGATCATCATATGAGATCTTGAATAAGTTGCGCTCATGAAGAGAGTTGACATAAAACTGAATTAGAAAATAAATCCACAAAGCCAAGCTCAACAAGTTTAAAATTAAACTCTAATGATTTTTTTTTTTGTTCACGGAAAGAATAAAACAGAGAAATTATGCTAGTTTTGAAGGTGAAAGATGTTACTAAGGAAAAGATATTTAAAATCAAAATATTTTCTTAGAAATATATTTACTTCATTCATAACTTTTTTTTTTGAATTCTACTTCATTCATAACTACGGACACTAGATGCAAGTTGTCTGAGTGATGAAGAAATAGATTACCACGTGAGCTGCTGAGCTGAGAGACCTTCATTGAGCAAAATTCACTCTGAAACTTCTCAAAAGGAGGTGGCCCATCGATATCATCATTTTGATAAGGCTGCAGTATTGAGCGAGATAAGCCTGAAAATTTCTGGCTCATCTGCCACTCTTCATAAAGAGCTTGAACAACACCTCCCATTATCTTCACATCTTTGGAGTTCAAACATAATATTCCATAATGAATAGCAGTTTTGTTTTCTAGTCGAACCTGCCACAGTAAAGAACTGAACTGAAGGTGAACAAAACAAAATAACTATGTGGATCCAAATGTCATGCATGACCATTGAAATAAAAGTAACCAGAATACAGAAAGAAATGGATAGTAGTTATATGAAGCATTTTATAGAGTTATATTTCATGGAAAGAGAGATTCTTAGGTGCCCAATGCACACACATACATTTTGTGGGCAAAAGTAACATCAGTTAGGCAGAGTCAGCACATATTACCAAAAAATGGATGTTAGCACAAAATTATGCAATTGTACGTCCACTAGTCATATAACAATACAAGTTGTTCTGCAATAGCATTTTGTGGAGGGATCGTATAGAAGCACAAAATTTGCATCTTATAAGGCTTCTGCTATAGGGATGGTATGAATACAATCAATAAGATTATCAATGTAACCGTTGTGAAAGAGGTAAACAACTATTTTGTATTGTTATACTTAAGTATACACATAAATACATATATATTTATGCACATATTTATGTATGTATACAAGCATTTATGTTTATAGCTAAGTATTTACATGCATACACATGTACACATACATAAATACATATATATAAATATGTATGTGTATAGATAGTGCATATGCATTTATATATATATGTATGGATCGTATGGTAGTACGATCAATGAGATTGTTTTTTGATGAACCCCTGAACATCACAATTTCATCCACTCCATTTGAATATGGTTCGAACCTGAGGCTAATATTCAAGCAAGCTCTTTCCCCGCTGAGTTAGGAGAACACCATTGTTGTAGACATAATTATTATGAAAACAATGATTCATATTTAAAACATGTATGTTTTATTCACCCAAGCGATTTGTCATATAGAAGCACAAAACCTTAACAAAAACGCTAGTTTCATGCTCTTATGTAGTAAAATGCCTCATCAGTGTCTCATGTTACCCCTTTTGATACGGTGAAATATGCATTAAATGTGATGTCAAGGTTATCCACGAGTATAGCTAGGATTCACTTTTATGTAGAATAGTAAACCCAAGCATTGCACACATAAGAATCTCTTCAATAGGCTATTTTTTTTTTTAAGTGTAGACCGTATCTCTAACAACACTTGTTTGGTTTAGTATTACTAATTGAAATAAATGGTTGGTTGTTTGTGAGCCCAAGTCTAGTTTAATTCTAAAAAAAATGAAATAGCTAGCAACTTGTGCTATAGTCAGTCAACGGTCACCAGACTGAGAGTCGACTTTTTGCTCAAGTGGAATCAATGTCATTTGGCTCTATACTATGATTCGATAGAGAATAATTTGGCACATCTTCGATTTCCTGGTATGAAATTAGGCTTAGTTTTCTTAGAGTTAAAAGATAAGATTAAAATAGTTTAAAATAAATTTAGGAGTTCATGGCTTATTATTCCCAAATATTGCAATAGTCTAATAAAAATGGGACTAAAAATAGTTTAAATGGGCTTAAGAGTCGATTGGGACACCGCGATCAACTGTCGATTTATTTATGATAGAATTTATCATCGGCGGCTAATATCTGGGGACATTGCTTCATTCTGGATCGATTAATGATCAGGATTGATTTAGAGATGGCTAATGAGAATTGCTGACATAAAGGATTAAAAATTACTCCATTCATTCTGATTCATTTTACTGATAGGAGATTCCATTTTGGAATGATCTTTATTTCATATAGTTATTTTGTATCACCTATTTCTATTTTGCAATTGATATTTTTAGCATGATGTCTAATTCTTCATTTGTATAAAACAATTATGTTATGTAGTTTTTTACTTTTATTGTGCCGATTGTATTGAGGTCTAAACCCGCCTCCCTGATTATTGTTTTTAGTAATATTGAATGAATATTATGTCTTCTTTCTTAAGATTGTTTAATTCTGAAATGAATCGATATCCCAAAAAGAGAAGAACTTGAGTCTTGGGTGAGAATCCCTAAATTCCATCCATCAGCTCAAGTTTGTCTCCTTCGGAACAATTCCTTCCGCCCTTTCCCTCAATCCCTCCTTAACATTCACTTCAATCCCCCTCGACGCACATTGACAAGCAGCACGTTTGCTCCCTTCAGCATTACTTTATTTACAACACTCCTCTCCTCCGGAAATCATCGTGCCTCCGCTGACCGAGCACACGCAAATGGATAAAGACGTGCCAAACCGCTCGCTCGTCACTAACGCAAATTTTGCCAAAGCCAACCCACTCACGCTCGTCCTGCGTGCAGCGTGCACTCGCTAAAAGTCATTGGTCCTGCACTGCCCATGAAGCTAAGTGGCTTGCTGAAAGTTTAAGAAAATAGTTTATAATGCAAAGAATGTAACTTTAGAGGATCTATATAAGTTGGACACTAGAGAAGAAGAAATATATATATATATATAGGTGTGACGACCCGGGATCGAAGAGGGCAGGAAGTAATCGCCGGAGTGATATCCATATGAGTGAATTAAAACCACCTAGACAAAGAGTTGCTCCTAGCAAGCTTCTAGGTAGATGGGCACAAAGATAAATCATCCCACATTAGAAAAGGATGGAAGTTCCTGAGCTATATAAGCAAATAACATGATTCTACATGATAGAAACACTTTTAGGGCAAACTTTGAGACTAATGGCAAGAAATTCCATAGTTAAGTGTGTTTGAACAAGAGTAATACTAGAATAGATGGCCTACTGGGAATACTCAAGTCACGCAATTTTCAGGGTGTGCATTTAGTCGGTTTGGTCGATTTAGTTAACCGAACCGAAAAAAAATTCAGGCTCGTATTTGAAATTTAATAAAATAAATCAACAAAATAAAACTATAAACCGAAAACCAAACCAACCAAATAAAATTCAGTTGGTTCAGTTTAGTTCAATTAAAATCATAATTTTCTCTTTATTTAATTAGTTATCTTCCAAAACTCAACTTTTAAAATAATATAAATATAATGCTACAAGACCTCAAAACCACAAAGGCTAAAAACATGACAAAAAATCAATATCATAACTTAAAAAAAATTAATAAATATTATTTTTTTTAGTTTCATTCAACAATATTATTACAAGATAGTATGTGGCATGTCGATTAATTTGATTGACTCAATTTTCAAATATAAGAAAACGAACTCAAACTATTTAACCAAAAAATTTTAATTACCAAGCCATTAACCAAACCAACATATTGTAAATTAAACCAAACTGACAAAATTTAATCATTTCAGATCGATTTTTTGATTTGAACCATTTAATGGATACCCCAACTTAAAAACCAAGGCGAATAATTTCTCAACATTTGGATCATATTATATTACAACAGGATTGTTAAGGCAAGAGATAAGAAAACTAAAAACTTAGCTGAAATTAAAAAATAATGATTAAAAAAATATTTTTCAAAGAAAAGATATCTAATATAAATGATGAGTTAATTTCAAAAGCTTTCCAATAAAGGTTGTGATAAGACGATTGATCTTACTGAACTCAACATCAAAAAATAAAGTAAAAACGGCTCTCACATCCAACCTTTCTATAAAAAGCTAAAGTTTGGAATGTTTTAAAAAAGATAAAATATAAAAAGACAGCAGGATCAGATGATATTCCAATAATATTTGAATATGTATGAAAGATGAATGAATTTGCTAGCTCGCCAAGTTGCTCAATATAATTTTAAAGATTAAAAAAATGTTAAATAAATAAAAAAATAATATATTAGTATCTATTTACAAAAATAAATGTGATGTACAAGATTATGCTAATTATAAAGAAATTAAATTAATGAATTGTATTTTAAAACTTTGGAAGAGGATGATCGAGTATAAATTACATCGTGATGCTAAAGCATCATAGAACCAGTTTGATTTTATGCTAGGTAGATCTAATATGAAAGCTATTCATTGTTGAGAGATTTAGTAGAAAAATTTAGAGAGAGGAATATCTATATTTGATTTCATCGATCTAAAAAAAGCATGTGATAAAATCCCAAAAGAAGTGCTTTTGAAAATGTTAGAAAAGAAAGGAGTATGCACTGCTTATAATGTTATTAAAGACATATATAAAAAGCTGTTACTTGTATTTAAATATAAGGGAGTTTGACTAAAGCTTTTTCTATTACAGTTCAATCAAGGCTCAACTTTAAGTATGGGTCTTTTTGCATCGGTAATGGAGGTACTAACCAAACACATTTAAGATGGGTTGCCTTGGTGTATGCTTTTCACATATAATATTTTTCTTATTGATAAGACTAAAAATAAGGCTAAGGCAAAACTCGAATTATAAAGGAATACTTTAAAATCTAAATACTTTCATCTTAGTAGAAAAACGTTAAATATATAAAATACACATTTAATCAAAAAAGAAATACTTGTATCAATGATCAAATTTTCAAAAAGAGAATCTTTTAGATACCTTGGATCAATCATACAAAATGATATTAAGATAGATAATGATGTCATTAGCATAAACTAAATAGAATGAATAATATGGAGAAATACAGGTGTTGTGTGACAAGTTTTATTTAGACTTATAAATTAATAATAAGATCAACAATAATATATGATGCTAAATACTAGCTTATAAAGAAAAAGCATATAAATAAAATAACTTTTCAAAAATAATGAAGCTAAGATGGACAAGTGAGTATACATGAAAAGCGAGAATGAGAAATAAATATATCTGCAAGAAAATTGAAGTAGCATCAATTGAAGATAAATTCAGAGAGAATCAGCTAGCATGGTTTGGACAAATAAATTGTGGGATGGTTGAAGCTCTAGTAAAAAATAGAATTATTAGATCTTTCCCACAGAAAAAAAAAACAAAAAAGAAATGACAAAAAATTATAAAAAATAATTTTACATATTTAAAGCTAAATAAGAATTTATTAGCTAATAAAGTACAATGAAAATAAAAGATTTATTTAGCCAACTCCACCAAATAGAATAAAGGCTTGGTTGTTGTTGTATCATCTCAAATTAAATTCTAAAATTTTTATATTAGTTTGTAATTAATCTATTACGTAAACTTATTGATCTCTGAACTTATAATTTTATTCATTTGTTCTGCATCAAGTGCACAAAAGTAAATCCCTTTCACAATTCAATAAGAATAATCAAAAACCTTCCTTTAGTTACACTCTTACACTTTGACCATAGTCAACGATAGGTAAAATTGCTCAACGATGAAGCAAAATTAAAAGAAACTAGTTATTGGTGAAGAATTGTGAAGGAGAAGGGAGAAAGGGTGTAATATCCTGTGATCTAAATGTAAAGGTATTGTTCACTTTGACTTCTAAGAACTGCGTGACTTGAGTATTTCTCGAAAGGTCACTCATCCCAGTATTACTCCAGCCCAAGCACACTTAACTACGGAGAATCCATCATTAGCTTTACAATTTTCCCCCAAAAGGCGCCCCTACTATTTGGGATCACGTTATATACTAATACAGTTCAAGATCCCTCCTCTCCTTCGATGTGAAACAATTCATTTATGTTCTCCTCTCATCGCTATTTAATGATCTAATAAAAGCCTGCGATGAGCCACACTTTACCCTCGTGATTCTTTTCTCTTGGAACATCACACGCTCACACTCCCTGCCCTCTTTAATCACGGGCTTCACAAAGGGAACATATAGACATCAATGAATCAGGAAGGGCAGACTTATTTGTTGGAATGTCATTAACAATAAAATGCATGCAATAAATAAATTCAGGATTAATTTCATACCAAAGTTAATGCAACTATTGAAAACATATCTGAATATGAGGGAAAAAAATTAAATAAAATAATAAAGTATCCTTTAAACATTTTCAGCATTAACTTCATACCAAAGTTTAATGCAACTACCAAAATAATATTTAAATATGATGGGAAAAAATTAAACAAAATAATAAAGTGCCCTTGAAAGTTGAAACCTTGTAATAGCAAACCTTACAGCCAGGATTAATCTCGTCCATGATGCTGGGGATTGAGGTATACTCAATAGCCGTTGCTTGAGAGAGCCCATCAGTAAGAATTAATCTAAGTAGACGATGTCCATGCTTTGAGCTCTTAAATGAAGAATCAATGATACTTCGACTAATGTCCCTTACAGAAACTAGCTGCACTAATAAAATCTTGAACCATTACTACAAATTTTAAAACAGGCCATTGTTAGGCAAATAGGCATAAATATTCAGAATAAATTTAGAAACATAAACTCTTCATGAAAAAGGGTAGATGCTTCAAGTAGAAACAAACAAATGAAAGCCTACAGCACAATAGGAATATAAATTATTTTACCGCCAAGACGGTAAGCAGACAAGGCTCAGTTTTCAAAACAAAATAGGGGAAAATCAAACAATAGCTATAGAACCAAAACTTCGTCTACAAAAAAAGAAGCTCAAGTGAAAAAGGACAACAACAACAATAGAAAAAAAAGAACTTCCTATACCATTGCACCTGATTGTCTAATCATCACATCACAGCCAAAAGATAATGAAAAAGGAATGTGTTGGCCCTTTGGCTACCAATGAGGGGGTGAATTGAGTAATCTTTTAGAATTTAGCAAATCTAAAAGAATGATTAATGTTAATTAAAATTATTAAATGTGATTAATAATTAGAATTAAATTAATTATTATCTTTAATTATTTTAATTTAAGTAATATATTCCATCTTAAAACCGAGTTAAAAGCATAAGCTCAAGAAAAGCAGTAAGACCAGTTGAAATCAAATACTAAAACTGGATAAAGTCACAACAATGTCAAACAGCCAATGGCAAAATAGGTCAATCAAATTGATCAACTGCCTCTGGCAAGAGATGAAGAAAAGCTAAAACATATTTTCTCAACTTTAGCAATCAACAAGTAAACGTGGCTGAGCAAATCAAGACGTCTTAGTGAGAGATCAGAACAATAAATGAGCTAGGAGCAATAGAAAAGAAATTTCGCTCCGGTAAGCCTACTCCAATCCCCAAGCTTCTCAATTGGGAATTTCTCCATTATAAACAAATCTAGCTTTTTAACACAGGCTCAAACTGAACCCTTAAAATCTGCTCATTTCAAGCATAAGAGCAAACTACCGACCTTTTCGAGCTAAAGTCTAACTTGACTCATTACAAGCTAAAGTCAAACTTGATTTACTACGAGTTAAACTCTAACTCGACTTTTTCTCTTGTTGAAGATAAACCTTGTCGTACCTTTTCATGACCTTAGGTACAACCCAAACTGAACCTTTTTGCACGAGCTAACATTCAACCATTTAGTGATGCTAGGTTATCTAGCATACAAAAAAGACACTTTTAAACAAGATTTACACAATGAACACTAAGGAATTTAGACACCAAGGTAAAAACGCAAAATAAAATCTAGAGAGTATCAAGCTACTTGGAGTATGTTTAACTATAAATAAAAACCGAAAATGAAGAGAAACCAAATTAAGAATGGTTTGTTCTCAACTTGAAACATTTATAAGTGAAAGCTCTTAGAGCAAATACTAGTAACAGCGGAGACCAGAAAGAGCATAACAAATAAATCATGTCAAGAGAAGTTTCAGAAAGATATTAAAAGTTTAGTGTAGCAAATTTCCAGCGACTTCAAAGGAACACTCTCAAAACTCTGAAAGCTCAACCTGAAGACTTTCTCCTTCAAGATTTGTGAGTGTTATGCTCAAGGGAACAAATAAGAACTAGAAAAAACAGAGAGTTGAAAGCTAAGTGCAAGAAAAAAATTGAAAAGCAAAAGTTCTTAATGGCTGGGAAATCGAATGGTTATACAGGCAAAGTCAAGTGTGACCTGATTGTCAACTCATCCCACAGTTCAAATTAATCAGTGTGACAGCATGCTGGAATAATTAATTGTTGACTCGCCAATTTATTTAAAGATTAGTGGAAGGTTGGGTTAACTATTCCAAACTTAATCTAAATGTTGGGAATTGGAATTAGATTAATTTGAAAACAATTCATTTTATAATCATTAAGAAAATACGGGGAAGGTTTTCAGAACCAGACCGGACCGGCCGGTTCGACAGCGAACCGGCCCAAAGTCCGGTCTGGTTCAATATTAGAACCAAAATCAATTAAAAACAGGTTCAATCCAGTTTTTAATTGACGAGCCGGTTGTTAACCTATCAAACCGGATTTTAGCGAGGGCTCTGGGCTCGAGGTCGCGACTCGCGAGAGCGAGGCAGTGTGCCAGCGAGCGGAGCGGAGGATTTAAAGTTTCCTAGAATTTCCGGTTCGACCGGATGCCGGCGGATCGGCGCCACGCTGATGGAAGATGCGCTCCAATCCGACGACAGCTATTTCAAGGCCAAGACGGGAGGCGAGCACCTCGGCCGCAAGAATCGGAGACGAGAACGTGCGCTCCGCCTTTGTACCCCTTCTTTGCTGCTTCAGATTAGCCATAGTAGATCGCCGGATATAGCGACCGAAAGACGAACCGGCGACGGCGATGGAAGAACCGTGGGGAAGGACAGCGATCGCCATCGGAGCCTGCGATCAAATGGGGGTTGTGTTTATAATGTAGGGAGGGAGAAAGTCAATAGGTAGGAGGAGAGACGAAGCAGAGAAGGACGCTACAGGCATGTGATAGTTCTGCTGCAAGGTGTTGGTGATGGTGTGGCGGTGTGGCGGTGTGGTGGAATATGCTGCTCCGTCTTGAATCGTTGAACTAGGGTAGGGACCACCACTTACTGCAGCGAGCCTACTTGCTGGGTAAAACACCGCTGGTAGTAGTAAAAAAAGTTTTTTTTCTTCAACGTAGAAAAATGAATAATTACCCATAAATGGATAAAAATGTCATGGAAAAAAACTATGACCAAAACTATGTTTAAATTAAAAAATATTTCATATCTCATCTTCAACAAATTCTAACATTATACAATAATTTTATTTCATATTCTACACATTTCTCCACAAATCGATTAACTTTATTTCACATCCAACACAATTTTTATTATAATTCACTCACTTTATTTCTTATGATATATGTATTTCAAAAAAGCCAGATCACATTAGCAATCCAAGCACACAACATTCTTTCCTTTGAGTTACCAATTAAATTGAACTTATGAAGCACGAGTACGATACGGCGAAACGAATACGATACGATACGGATACAACAATACTCTAAACTTAAAAAAATAAGATACAGATACGTCAAGATACGACTGTTATATTTATGTATAATACGTCATATTTTCATATTTAAGATATAAATCTATGGTAGATTATACTAACTTATACATTTTGTTGTTATATTTTTCAAAAATATCTGTTAAATTTTTTTTTAAAATAATTATATTTTTTTAAACATTATTAATATCACTAAAAAAAACTATAAACAATTGAACTAAAAAAATAAAAATATCCTTCAACAACTATTGAGTTTAAAAGATTTTAAATTAAAATAATATTTAAAATTTATTTAATTACTTTTAACCTATCACAGATCATTTAAATGAGATGAGAGTTTAAATATACATCAGTAAATTAGTTTTCAATTTTAATTTAAATCCGACCTAAATTAATTAGCTCGATGCAAACGACATATAATTGAAAATAACATAAATAATGTGACATAAACTCATATATACTAATCTAGTTAAAGTAGATATATACTCTCCTCTCTCTTTGAGTGTTAACTAAATAAATAAATAAAATAAAAAAGATCAAAGTTCTATCGTTTTCATAATATGAGCTTAATTAAAGTAAAAAAAAAGTGATCGATGTCTAACAGAAGCAAAGATAGTATGGTTGCTATAGAAAAACTAGATAATACAGTTGCTTGCAAATACCAAATTCTTTTTCTATTGCCGAAACACTAACATGCATTAGCATTTTATAATCCCAATTGTGTGAGTTCAGTATATCTCTCAATCTTATTATTTGAGTCTATGCATGAGTTGTGTTTTATGTATAATATATTTTTTCATTTTTTATCGTGTAGACCAAACCAACTATTTCAACATCTTTTTCTTTAATTAGAAGTATCGAAAAGTATCGGGCGAGTATCGGGCGAGTATCGGGCGAGTATCGGGCGAGTATCGGACGAGTATCGAATTTTTAAAAATTTAAAATAAAAATTGATACACCACGTGGCGTATCGGATACGCATCAGTGGAGTATCGGGGAGTATCGGTATCCAATACGAATACGATACGGATACGTTAGGCTCCACGAAGTATCAGTGCTTCATAAAATTGAACAAACAATGAGTTATTATCAAATTACATAAAACCTTATGTAAATTATATTTCACTCTATCATTTTAACCAATTAAGCAACAGGGTATGCCAAATAGAAAATAGCTTTAAGTAGCTTAAGTCAGCTTAAATCTAAGAAGATTTTTTCCACTTTAATAAACTTAAATTCACCTACTTGAATGTGCTTGTTTATTTGGAGTATGTCTTTATGATGTTTTTAAGTTTTTTTGAGATAAAGAGAGAGAAATTTATTTTAATATTATGATGTGAAATAAAATTACTATATTAGTGAAGATTGTATTAGATGCGAAATAAAATTGATTTTTTTATTGAAGTATGTATAGGATGTAAAATAAAATTATTTTTTAAGGTTGAAATTTGTATAGAATGTGAAAAAAAGCTAAATTTTAAATGTGAAAGAAAGCCAATTTTTAGATGTGAAATAAATATAAAATATTGATGAAAGTATTTTTAGATAAATTTGGTGGGGTTTTTTAGCATAAACAAAACAAGGTCTACTACTTAAATTTAAATCCGCTTAAGGGTTTGTTTGATACCAGCTCAAGATTTTAATAAAGTATAGCAAGATCATAATCGGATTAAGATGGATTTAGTTGCCTTTAGGTGGCTTAAGATGAAAAGTGTTTGGATGATAAATTACTGTAAGAAGTGGAGCTTAAGCTTGCAAGTGATTTAGACTCTGGGAAGCATGGACATAACACGATGACATTGGGACATACCACAGTATCAAAAAGGAAACACAACTTACAAAAAATAAGACAATGACAAGGCAAACCACCTCAAATAACAAAATAATTAGATAACAAATGCATATGCATAATTTACCATAGCTTTAGATAATAAATGCATACGTATAATTTATCACAGCTTTTGCTCAATTGTAAAGGCACTTAGAAAACATGGACACAAAACTAGAACACAGGACACAACACGATACAGCAGGAAGCATCGAGGCGTACATGCTTCCATGCTTGGACTGAAGGGCTGCCAAATGCAGCTTTAATTATTAAAGCTTGGCTTAAGCTTAAGCTATTGTTTTTACTGCTTGACCAAACGTATTAGCTTCACAAACTTAAGCATCCTTCATCGGCCTACAATTGGGTTAAATCTTCTACCAAAAGCCTCTAAATCTATTAATGTTTTTCAAAACGCGGCCTATTGACAAAATAGAAAAGGGCAAAACGGATGGAATGAAAAAGGAAAGCGAGAAGATTATTGCCTGCACAACTATGGGACCATGAAGATAAGAGGACTTCTTCATGGCCGAGGATTCAGGGATCGATTTTCCGCCGAAGGACCTTAAGTCCTTGTCCAAAAGCTCCGATTCAATTGAATCCGACAGCGACGTTGAAGACGAGGTGGATGTAGAAGCTGCGGTCTTGCTCCGGATCACCGAAAGAATGTCGCTCGGATCTCTGAAACGCCAACCTTTCGATATTAGGGTTTCCAGAATCCGGTCCGAGTCCGTCATCGTCTCGACAGGCTCGCCTCTCTTGCCCTCTCTCTCTCTCGGCCACCGCCTTCAAATATTTTTACGATTCAATAATGCCCTAAACTTTAAAATTTAAAATGCATTTCTTGACTAAATTTTTTTTTAGCTTCATTTAGTTCAAACATTTTTTTTTATTCAACACAAATTTTAATTATAAAAATTAATTTTAATTATAAAATTTAATTTAATTTTACATTTAACATACATATAAATATTAAAATTAAAAATATTTCATATTTTACAAATTTTTTAATATTAAAATATTTTTTTTTCATTAAATTTTAAAATTAAATTTTTTTTTCTCTTATTCAAAAAAAAATTCGAACTAAATGAGATCTTTTACCATTTTATCAAAACTACAATAAAAAATTATTTTTAAAGCTATTTTTAATTAAATCTACAAAAATTATTCTATCATTAAAAAACTATTTTTAATCAATATTATTGTATGAGACATTTATATACATTTTTAAAAAATTTAAATATTATATCTAAATAATACTTTTTAAAACAATTTAATTAATAAAATAATATATAATTAATAAAATGTAATATTCAAAATTTTAGTTAATACATATATGTAAATACCTTTTATTATATTAAAGAATATGAAATTTTTTATGAATTGATTTTTCCAAGTATTTAATATTATTTTTAATATTATATTAGATTATTTAGATATTTTTAAAATTTATATTGTTTGATAATTTCATAATTTTTTATAAAATTACTTAGATATACTATTAAATTAAATTATTATGTTTTTAAATAATATTAAATAATATTCAGATAATACCATACAAAGGCTTTCTTATTCTATTTTAGTTCTTGCAGTTATTTATTATGATTTTGTTAATACCATCTCTTATGCATTTGTAATGTAAATATATTTTTTTAATTTTTTTATTTATTTTTAATTGCTGTCAAGTGCTTCATGTGCATGTCATCATTTTTATACAATTTTTATAACATGCTACACATGCATGCCATCACAAATTTACTCATAGTTTACTCTTAAAATATAATAGAAAATTAAATAATATATAAAATAATGGATTACAAATATAATAGAGAATTAATATAAAAAATCTCAGACATTTGATATGAACATTAACATGAATGTATTAAATTAATATTTTCTTGTGATATTAAAAAAACAAATTAATTAATGTCTAGGAAATTAAATCATTCTATGTAGTAGTTCACAGTAATGTTAGAAATTTAATTATGTGGAATACTGGCATGTTTTAAGTTATAAAGGAAAAGAGCATTTACACATGTTTTTATTAAAAAAAAAATATACACACATGATTAAAATCTACTTATTTATATATTTAATACTTAAAATATTAATATTAATCTTAATTATAAATTATATAATAATTTTTATTAAATATATATATTACAGTGATATAATTTTATGTAAAATATAATTTTTTATTAATTTTAATAGTATATATGTAATTTTTTAAAAAAATTTTAATGAAATATTTTCTCTAGATCAAATGGTTGTGCCTTGGTTGCAAGTACAAGTGAGCGTTATACTCTATAGGCCCTGTTTGGCGCGAGTACCAAAACAGGACTAAAATAGTACTTATTTAAAAAACAACAATAATAATAATAAATAAATTTTTTAAATCATTCTACAGAAATTTAAATATAAAAAATATTATTTTACTTTACATACTCAACAATTTAAAATAAAAATATCAACTTTATTTCACATTCTGAACCAAAATATTCAAATCAAGTATTTTGATCTAAGATGTGAAATAAAGTTTATATTTTCATTAAAAATTATTGAGTATGTGAAGTAAAATATTATTTTTTATATTAAAATTTGTGTAGAATAATTTAAATAATTTATTTATTATTATTATTATTATTTAAACTAGTCCTGTTTTGGTCCTCGCGCCAAACAAGGCCTATATTTTGGGCTTGTTTGGAAGGGCCCAAAAATACGCTAAAAATTTAAAATAATAATATTTTATTTTATTATAAATTTTAATAATTTTATTTTACATCTAACACAAATTTCAATCTTAAAAATCAACTTTATTTCACATCCAACACAAATTTCAACTTTAAAATCAACTTTATTTCACATCCAACACATCTCCTAATATTAAAATAAATTTCTTTCCCATTAATTCTATAAAATAAAATATTTTCTCTTTTCTTACTCAAATTTATCCTCCAATAAAATAAGCCCTTATAATTAATTAATTATATATATATAGTATTTTTGTGAATGAGAACATGAATTTTTAAAATAAACCATCAAGGTAAGTTCATTTTTTATGATAAAAAAAAATAAATTTTAAGGATAATTACACCTAGGTTCCTAAGTTTAAAACTTATAACATGCAGATCTACATTTTTAAAATTATAACATTGGATTCCTGAGTTTTAATAAATTATCATATGGGTCTTTTTTTAATTTTTTATTATTAAAATTTTTTAAAATTACCAAAATACCCCTCAGTCTCTCTCTCTCCTCCGGACCCGTGCGACCCACCAGCGGCCACGCGGCTCCTGCGCGGCCACCGATGGGTCGCACGGGCGACGCCACGCAGCCACACAGGTGCGCATGTATCTGGACTCCTCCCAATCCTCGTGCAGGGGGCGACGGTTGTGGGGCCGCTGGCAAATCGCACACACCGTGCGGCCGCCAGACCCGCTGGCGGCCGCGCGGCATCTCTCGCTTGCGGGGATCGGGAGGAGAGAGAGAGGCTGAGAGGGTATTTTGGTAATTTAAAAAAAATGATAATAAAAAATTAAAAAAGAACTCATTTGATAATTTATTGAAACTCAAAGACCCCAATATTATAATTTTAAAAATGTGAACCTGCGCGTTATTAAGCGTTAAACACAGATCCGAGTGTAATTATCTCTAAATTTTATATTAATTGTTAGGTTATTTTTAATATTATTTATCTATCATTTTTTTATAACTTATTAAAATTTTCATTTATTTTTATTTTTTATATTTATTAAAATTGTTTTTTCTTCTTTTATTTTCTTAACTTTTACAGATGCTTCAATTTTAAGTGCAGTTATTTATTTTTTATGATTTTGTTAATACCACCTATTACTACGGTTATTTATTCTTACTCATAATAAGTGTTTGTCAAATTTTAACACTGTTAATATTAAATTTAAATAAAATATTTTTATTAAAAATTATATATAATATAAAATAAATTTTATTATTTATAAAAATTGAAATATTAATTAGTTATTATTTTAATATATTTAAGACTATTAATAAATCAAATTTAAATAAATTAGCATCAACTCACATTCAAACTTTTTAAGATCAAGGTGAGTTTATTTCAGTCAAGTAAAATCAGTTAAATTTATCTTATTTTTTATTTTATTTTAAGATTTATATATTCATTAACATATATTATACATTATTATAATATTTTAATTAAATTTATATGCATAATATTTTTTTAAGCATTAATATCTTTAATATATGCCATCTAAAATATAAAATTTTAAATATAAAATATCTTAAATTCATATTAAAAAAGCATAAATACATATTAAAATTTAGATATTGAATCGATTATGAGTTGAATCGATTTTATTTAAAGCGAATTAAATTTAAGTTGAGTAAAAATTGAGTTGAATTTATATCGAATAAAATGCCCTACAGTATTAATATGTTTATGCTGCATGTGCATGATGACATCTGCTGAGCTAGAACTCACTATTAGTGGTGAGAGTTTGCTCCAAAAATCGATAACTATTCGATATTCAGATCGATATTTAGCTCGAATAGAGCTTAAGTGAGTTTATCGGACTGACCGACAAGCTGAATTTATAGTTCGTAATTTTATCGATTCGAGTTTGAATCATGACTGGATTGAACTTAGCTTGGAATATATTTTTTAAATAAAAATAATATATGTTGTTTATTTTTTTTAGTAGATTGGTATAATTGGTTTTTGTTTAAAACCTAATGAAAAATACTTAATTTTTTTTAAAATAATTCTTAATTCACTGCTAGATTCATGTTGACTTGATTAAGATTCAAGCCAGCTCAAACACGGTAATCAATTTAAGCTCGAATCAATTTATGCTACTCGTTATATTCTCTTAGTTAAGAATGCTCAACCTAGTTCTTTTCTTTCTTGTAAATTAATAACAGTTAGTATGTTTTATAAATTTTGATCTCGTATGTAGATACTGTTTTGAACTTTTACGTTAATCGGTAACCAGTGACTTAGCAGTCCTTACTCGAGTTTCAAAATTCTGCAAAGGTGCAATGTATGTTTGTAATGGAAAAATACATGTTGAATTCTCATTATATTACAGAAACTTTAATTACAAAAAATTACGTATTTCATCATCAAAGACGAAAAATTATTTATATCACACTGAAATCTTATAAAATTATAAATTTTACATAATTTTTTGATAAAATCGCAGTATATTTCAATTCTTGAACTCACCCTAAATCTTAGACATTAAATTTTAACGCTAATTTTTAAATGCTATTTGTTTCTTAAATTAGCTACATATAAATTCACTTTAGACTCAATTTAGTGAGACGACATTAATTTATTTGTTAGTTATTGAAGATGTATAGCAGTATTCTCATTAAGGTCGATAAAGATACGAAAACGTGTCATAGCAGTTAAAATATATACTTTAATTGTGTCTGGTCGTATTATTATACGGAAGATTCAGAATAGAGCCAAAAAGACTAACTTCGTAATATAACGCGATAATAACAATGCAAATGTGAATTTATTTACTTTCGTACACAAATTTGAAACATGTAAAAACTGAGAAAAACTAATATTAAGATATTAATTGTGTAAAAAGTTCATCTTTTCTGGAAGTTAAGCTTCTTTATTGCAAAAGCAAAGATGCTTGCAAAAAGAATAGAGAAGGCAATTTCTACTGCAGCAACAACTGCAAGAAAGTCGTGTTTGTAGCCAAAGTAATCCTCGATGAACTTCTTCACTGGCTGCTGTGTATCCTCCATCACCTCCTCTACATCTCCATACTGAGAAGCAAACAGACCATACATGGTCCAAGAGACTGGGCACATCCAGAAGTACCATCTCCACCAAACAGGCGTTCTCTGCAGTAAATGAATGAGAATTTAGTGAGGCCAAAATGGGTCATCTGTGGCTTTATATACTCATATATATATGCATATATTTCCTTAGAACAATGGTCGGTTTAGTGCCAAATAATATAGTTTGAAGTCTTACAGGGCGCGGAATAATAAAGCCTGCAAATAGATTCCAAATGCCATAGAACAAACTTGAAACTATCGAAGCGATATGCGCGTTAGGAGTGAATGAAACTGCCATCATTCCGTAGTAAGTGAAGTATAAGAATGTCCAAAATGTGAACAAAAGATACCAACAGAATTTGCCTACTGTCCACTGAAAATCTATCATTATGTACACAATGGCCCCATATGTGACTGCCTGAAACAATGTGTATGGGATTTCAATTGCAACCTGTTGGCAAATAGAACAAGTTAAGAGAGTCTCAAACTCGATAGTGATCTCTAATTTTCAGCTCTACTTGAATTCAACCCCGAAAAAGGCTTTACCTGTGCAAAAGCATGTGGTACAGAAGAAAACATTCCAGCACCCTTCTCTCTATAGAACACTGTCCGCTCGACATCCACTATTGGTTGTATCATCTGAGAATTTTGTATCCCGATAAACAAAATAGCAACATACATTGAACCCATGGAGTTGAAGAGATCTTGTCTTGTGCCTCTGAGAATTTACCAGTCTCAAGTAAGTAACTTTGAACACGTTAAAGTATAAATGATGTGCCTTTCTCTTAATACTTGTGCGAGATGTGAACCAAAGTTAATTTTTAACTTGATATGCATTGGGATATTGAAAAAAAAAAGTAGTTTTAATTTTAACTCGATCACAGCTGCAAAACTAGCATCTTACGTTCTTGAGCCGAGTCTCCAGAATATGGTACCCAAAACACATGATGTTACGGTTGTAAAGAACACTCGGATGGCACCATATGAAGGATTGCGCCAGTACGACTTGTGCTGTTTCCATAAGCAAGCTAAGCACTGACTGAAAAGGGGCTGTGCAAATTTGGTAGGGAAGTGGAGCTCCTTTGCACCAGGGGCAGGAGTGCTTAGCTCAGAAATTAAAGCCTTGTTTCTCCTGAAAATGTCACCAACTTTTGGGTAAACATGCATGGATTATCTTTTAATTTGGCTTATTTAAATGTTTTTTTTTCTTGAAAAAAGGGGCGATTAACTCGAGTAATTGACCGAAATGTCACCGACCTTTTTGAGGATGTTACATTTGTTCCAAACACGAAAACAGTTTGGATTTTTCACGAGTTGAATATACCAGATTTTCATAATTCCGCTCAAAATATAACCGGTTCAATCCATAGACGACTCAATATATGATTGAATGTAAGTTACAAAGTATATCATGAATAAATTAAAATATAAATGCTCAAATTTATAATACTATACCATCAATATAATAAGCATACCGAATATTTAAATCAAGAAATAAGCTTGATAAAACTTGATTCAACTTGAAAATCCACTTATATTGAATAGATTGCAATTGACTTGAATCAAATGCGACTAGAACTCATAATGTTCGGTTTCTAGTTTGAGTTTAACTCCTCAAACTCGACTCCTAACAACCATGCCCCTCTTTTAATTGCTCCCTTTCATTCTCATTGCCCTCTGTTTCTCTAGGAGGGATGTTGAGGACTGGAGGGAGTTTTTTCTAGAAGGGGAGGGATTGGGAATTGACAGTGGTCGCAAGAAAAAATTGAAGGAGGTAACTCTAATATTTTAGATTAAATTACTAAAAACTCTAATAAAACAACTAAACAAGATCAGACATCTATGTGAAATGATTCAAAAAGAATGGACCTATGCATAATAATAGGCAAATACGAGAACTCAGGTGTCATTTATCCTCAAACTGCTTACCTAAATAAATCTGAATTTCTGTATATTTCAGCAAAGTTAACTCCAAAAGTTTCTTCTCGTGCTGCATTAGTGACCTCCAACATCCACGTTGCTGGGTTATGTCCATCTGTTATTTTATTTACTCCGATAATTTCCTGAGCAACATGAACTATCATGTTAAATCTGTGTCAAGCACACGAAGAAGCAAAACAATGCATTCAATATAAATTACTACCTCAAAGTACTTGATAAGGTCTCGTGAATTATGACCTAATGGGCCTACATATATCTCCTCTCCTCCGCGTTTTAGAAGAAAAAGCTGCAATATAGGCAGAGGATATCTTTCAGAAGCTCTTTATTACATACACAGCATGTGTGCATATTCTAACATCCAATTCTTAGTATTTATAGCGCACATAGGCTAAAAAGGTGCAATGCATAACCACAAAAAAGTATTGAGAAAGAGAGGGTAGAGAAAGAGTGGCCCCTTGTGAGAGAGCCTGAGTCCCCTTTTTATAGCCTGGGGAGGAGAGGGTACAATAGGTAGTCTGTCACATCTGACACCTATTCCTACAAAGGACGATTAGGGAGTGGACTCCCATACTGTCTTAAATGCTGAGTTGGCATAGTAGTACGGAGAGTACGATCTGATGTGCTCTTTGAGCTGCTCTTCGACTTGGGGCTGTTGAGCTGCTCTTTGACTTGGGAAGGGATGTTTAGAGAAGGTTCTAACATGTATAGAAGTTATCAACTAGATTGTGTCATGTATGTGGATACTATAATCAGTTCTATTAGGTTGTTTATGTAAATTCTCCTTCTCAAGTACCTCATCAAATGCTTCAAAAATGTCGGTGCTAGGCTGATGAATGGTGCACACTACAGTTCTGCCAGTGTCTACAGTGTTTCTGACTGTTCTCATCACTATGGCTGCTGCTCGTGCATCCAATCCAGAGGTTGGCTCATCCATGAATATAATGGAGGGATTAGCAACCAGCTCAACAGCAATGGTGAGCCGCTTGCGCTGTTCAGTTGACAACCCATTAACGCCAGGTAACCCGACCAATGCTTTCCTCAGTGGCGTAAGCTCTACTAGTTCCATGACTTCCTCAATAAACATCTAAAGCATTGTTTCATCTATTAGCACTCAAGCAAATGAACTTAGAAGCCAGTAATGGTGGCAGATGTATACCTTTCTTGTGTTTTCATCAACTTCAGGTGGTAATCGTAGCCATGCTGAGTAGACAAGAGATTCATAGACAGTCACATGTGGTGAGTGAATATCATTTTGTTCACAATATCCAGCTATCCGTGTGAAAGTTTCTTGTTTCTTTGGAAAACCTGATATGTTGATTTCCCCCTCTATATATCCACTAGTTTTTCTTCCAGCTAACACATCCATTAAAGTGGTCTTGCCAGCGCCACTGACTCCCATCAATGCAGTGAGAAACCCGGGCCTAAAAGCTCCACTAACACCTCTGAGAAGCTCCAACTTCTCCTCTTGAAAACCTTGAGCTTTCATTTCCTACAAGTTTAATCAAAGCTCAGTTTGTCGTTGACAAATGTATTAAGTTTTCAAAAGTCCAGGCTTACCGCAGGCATGTCCACTGAGTACTTGACATTATCAAAGGTTAACGTAAGGGGATCAAATGGAAGAACCATTCCTCTCTTCCTCTCGAAATCAACCTCCGGAGTGACATGAGAGCTCCTTTCCTTAGATGAGAGCTCAAGTACTACTGTTTTATTAGACTTCTCCTTCACAGTCTCCTCAGATTTCAATGCTTTACCTCTCCCTATTGCTGCATGCAGCCATTTTATTCCATGTTCATAGCTTTAATTTTGGAGAAATGATAAGTAGCTTTCATTAGAATAACTATGCACTTACGATCCAAGAAAGAAAGTGCCGCGGTGTAGATGATATTAAAGAGCAAAATATACCCAACCAAAGCAGCAACGCCGATCCAAAGCCATTTTTCTTGAGAAAACAAACCTCTAGACTCCAGAATCAGAACTCCCAATGTTTTGTTGCTTTTAGAAGCATCAAAAACCTATGTAGGGGAAAAATCTTGTTAACGTTTTGCATTTGCTGACGCAAATTTCTGTCATTGAGCGTAAGAACTTGTACGTGAGCTTACATGTTGCCAATTTTTACCAAGAAACTCATTGACAGCCATGGAATTTTGTATGTACATCAATGGTGATGCCCAATATCCCCATATCCAAAACTTCTTGATGTTTTCTGTGGAATTAAATAGCATATTGTAGAAGCCTTGAAATGCTCATTGCTACAAAAATCAATGCAAGTGGAGAGTAAACACATAATTTAAGGAGGTTAACTCCAAAACATGGCTGCACTCTCAAGTGGAGACAGATATTCACAAAGGAAATATGATGAGTGTAGAGATGTGGCTGCTTAGGATATAGAAGAACATTATCCTAACTCAAATGGAGCCAATACAATACTTCAAAACAGTAACATCTTCAAAATATCCCTCCTTATGAGACGTAAGAAGGATATTTGACTACTTAAATGTTTTCACAAGAAAATGTTAAAAACTCTAAGTAGGGGTTGCTCGAGAAAAGTATCCTCGAACAAGTTATCCTTGAAGTAGTCTTCAAGATGATGATCCACTGGAAGGTGAAGACCAAGACGACCATGCTCGTCAAAGATAGGTTTCTCTTCGACAAGGTTAAGAATTTGAAGAATGGTAAATTTTCATATAAGTTTGGAACTTGGTCATAATGATGACAAGCAGTTATGCCTATACTTGTCAGAAAGGATTAAGAGGGCATTTGATTCGATGTTATCTCGATGTCATGTCATATTATCTAGATATCATCCAACTTTTTATAACACCTAGATATCATTTTGGAGTGACAATGTAATTACTTTTATAATATTATCTAAACATATCATCAAATATAGTGGATTTTGATAATTTATAGCGTGAGAAAACGATACCTCGAGATATGATAAAACCACCAAGAATCATCATAACTAGCTGCACAAATGAACCAAAAGAATTTGCAATTGTCGTCTCCCTACAAACTGCTGCCACGGCACGGAAAAGCCCAGAAGCAGTTTGGCTAAGCAAAGCAAATAAGAACATCTGTCTAAAAAACCTGCAAGAGCAAAGATCTCTGGTAATGTTTCAATCTTTATTATATATTAATCATTGTGATTAATCCTCACCTTTGAATGTTTGGGCTAAAGCCAATAACATAGTAAGTCAAGGCAGTATAAACCGCAGCTTCCAGAAAAGATATAGGAATCTTAAGCACCCATGTGGGAATTGCATAAGCCCATGCTGGGAAAAGCAAGAGATCTCTTTGTTTGTAAAAAACAGGAAGATTTGCCATGCTCATAGCTAGTTCAGCATACCCATTAAACAAATGAGTAACGATGCCAACGAAAAGAGCACCCATGAAGATTATGCCATCTTCAAGGCTGTCGTGGTGCAGATTAGTGCGCAAAAAGTTCGTCATTGCAACAAGTGATATCAACACAAGCTGAAATAATACAAGAAATCTTGCTAAGAAAATAAACACTTATCGATTTGGCGAAAATTAAAGCACTCACCATGATGAGTTTGAAGATGTAGACAAATGAATTCCTCTTCATCAACAAAAACTCTCTTGAAAAGCAAGCCTTTAACAACTTCACATTGCTTATGCCGTACCTCGAAGTTGTTAGAGTAGCAGAATGGTTCTTGCTCTTATCAAATGGTGTGCGAAGTTTTTGTTCCACTTCACGTCCAACATGAAAAGAAAGAAAGGCTTTGGCAAATTCAGGAACGGAGACGAAATGGTATCGTTCATCTTCTTGTGCCCAGTACTGCCTCTGATCTTTTATTGATGTTACCTAAAAGAAAAAAAAAGAAAATATTCATACAAGACTTCAATATATTACAATTGTCATCTAATGTCTTTGTAGGTAGTAAAAGATGCTTGCCTCCTGTAGAAAGTCCGCAACTCCTTTTCTCTCTGGACATTTAAAGCCCATAGATTCGAAAAAATCAAGCACGTTTTCTCGAGGGCCTTGGTATGCTATTTGTCCTTCTGAAAGTAGAACAATGTCATCAAAGAGGTTGTAGGTCTCAGGTGTAGGTTGGAGTAATGCTATCATGGCTGTGCCACCAAGGATATGAATGGATTGTCTTATAGAATTCACTACAGAAAATGCAGTTGAGCTGTCTAACCCAGTGCTTATCTCATCCATGAACATCGCCCTTGCCGGCCCAACAAGCATTTCACCTATTAAAACAAAAAACTTCACACAATTAGTAAATGCTACAGAAAACATTCCTTCATGAATAAGAAAATTTCTCATATTGCCATCACTTGTTATTGTGTTTACCAGTTGTCACTCTTTTCTTTTGCCCTCCTGATATTCCCCGAATCATTTGGTTTCCGACCAAAATATCAGCACAATTTTCTAACCCCAATATCTGCAAAGGTTAAAGGAGCTTGAAAATTAACATGAAAATCCTATTCATAAGCTCATTTAGCATCTCAATTATGAATTTTATGCAGCATAAGCCCCTAATCTAATCCTGGAAAAAATGAGGAGCTTCGAGGTTGAAGTTGGAATGATTCTATAATAAACGATCGATATAAAATGATTAGTTTCAATTATGATTCAAGAGTAAATTTTTATGTGATCCCCAAAACACTAACTTCAAAACTTTCTCTTTTATGCATATACTTGGATCATATGTATGCTTCAATGTACTTCAAACTTTAACTCTCTAAATGTGTTATGATTGAATTCTTTCAATGAAAGAAGAGTATAATGTTTTGGATATTTTGAAAATTATTTTATGCAACTAAGTGGGAGAGTTAAAAAAACAAAGTGTATGAAGTTAATTTCGCTCAATCATTTTACCTCATGCTAATTTTATTGGATGAAAAGTTTATAGAAGAGCACTTAAAGGATATATCAACTTTGTGGATGTGGTATTATAAAATGATTGAGCAAGAAATAAAACTCCATAACACTATTCACGATAAAGACAGAACACCTCATTGTAGGGAGTTATGTTTCTCAGACTATTTGGCTCATACAATAGCATGAAAACTTTGATTTATATATTTGTTTATCTAAGAATACATTCAACTAACCAAACACATATATAGACGTTAGACACTTTGTTCGTAATCATATTAAATGTGAGCATAACGTTGCACTACTAAAAACCAATTAACCGATATATTTGCAAAACCACCGCCAAAAAATAGATCCACAAGTATGAGAAAGGAATTAGAATGCTTGATCTATTGACATGAATTTGTGCTATTTTTAAAGTATTTTTGAGTACATGCTTACCATCCATCAAGTAATTTCAAATGTCTTAGTTTAAAGGAATTACATATGTTGCCTCTAAAGAATGTTATTTTATTACTCTTTTAACCTTTAAAGTTAGAAATTTATATATTTTACCACAAACTTTGAAAACATAATTACGAACTACACCCTATCATCAAGGAGGCACCAACACAAAATAAGCCCTTTACAATGGTTTAAAGCTGCTGTAAAAAACACATGAGCAACCGTTGTATATGAAGCTGCTATGAAAGATATAAACCTTTCACAGTGGTTATTGCTTTATACAGCGGTTGTCTAATACAACTGTTGTATAAAGCTCTTTATACTATCATTATATAAAGCATATCTTTTACAAAGTTTAACAACCACTATAAAAGGCTTATACTTTTTACTTCATGTATAGCGGTTGCCCAAGTGTCATTTACAACAGTTTTGAACTACTGTAAAAGGTATATTCAGTACTAATGCTTATGTGATAGCTGTTGTATTTCAACTTATGATATTTTTTTATGGTCTATGCTCTAAGATAGATTTTAATTTAAAACTAATGTATGTAACAAAACTTTCTTTTTGAAATATAAACGTGTTACTTTTGACTTTACAAAAATATGAATATATTAAATGGGGCCACCATACTCATATGAGTGGTCACTATCTCACCACTTTTGATTTGGTATCAACAAATGAGGCAAATGAAAGCTTAGGTGATTTTATCTCATTTGATAATAACAAACCTCCAATGGCAGTTTTTCAATGTTGTGGTTTAGTGCTTATGTTAGATAGGTATCCCAACTTAGATGACAGACAAGCTTGATAATCATTTTGCCATGGATGAGGGAGGATGAAGACTCCTCAAATAGGAGCTCAAGTGATGGAAGTCAAGCTAATAAGACTTTTAAAGTGTTAATTTAGGAATTTGTATGAATTAGCATAAATCTAGAATGATGAACCTGAGATCGGATTATTATACATTTTACGTATTTGAACTCAAAATATTTTCTGTATGCCTATTATAGCCTATTAAATATGCACAAACAAGATTCAAACATATTCTACATTAATAAATCCAAATTTTGATATACATACTGTTCATCGTACTATCGAGATATTATCTTAATTTTAAAATGGGGAGATTTTCTCATAGATCTTTTCTAACAGCTATATGATCATTGGGACGAACATTTTGGATTATAAGTACGTGCTAAAACATATGAGAATTTTTTTTTTCTTAATTACTATAGCTCACTTGAAAATCAGAAGAATTCAAACTAATTGAAAACTCTCTCAAGTTGTTCTCCGAAGCTTCAACACACAATTGTTCTAGAATGTGAAAGTCAGTGAATAAAACTCATAGATTCCACATTTGTAATCTCACTATGTAAGCAATTATTTTGTAATCTCTTTTCTCTTTTCTTTTACTAAGTTCAAGTGTGACCTTTGGTTGCCTAATCCTAGACTTATAGGATCGATTTTGGGTTTGATCTTAACCCATATGCCAAGAGATCGAGTTATAAAGGCCTCCCTACTTGTAGTTTGCAATGAAGGGATTGGTTAGGCTAGGATTGAGGAGCCCTATATGTGAAGTAGGCTTGGCTGGCCAAGCTATGCATCTTCTTTGAATGAAATATTTTGAATTTTATCTCTGATTGTCAATATTTTCACCTGCCAGCTTTTATATTGTTATTAAAGACCTTCCATCAAGTTAAATATGTGCTTCTTGTTATTCTTTTATTTTAGGGTAATATGCACATCAATACCTTTAAAACATATTCTGTAATAACCATTTCCTGCCCTTCCAGAGTGGATGCCTGCAAGATTTTAACAAACATCAAATTCTTATGTTCATGAAGTCAGGGAACTCTTCAAGTTCCTATCGAATCACTTCACCTTCATGAACATGTCAATATCTACATCGGGTTTGATATTCGCTTCCTGTTCCCTTCTAGAAAGCTCCATCAACATTTCTAGAGTTCACATCGAAGGTCAGCAGATGAATGATTCAAAGATCTAGCGAAAGGTTTCGTGTGAATCGAAGCACATTTCTCCGACATACCGTAGCGGTTGCCAACCCCCTGGCATCTTGCAGAAAAAGCAAGTGTTTCTCTAACTGTCATTTCTCCCACGTGCAAATCATATTGACTGACATATGCAGATGCTCTCTGAGGCACAAATTCATTCATTTTGTGGCCATTGTAGGACACACTTCCTGAGACCTGAAGTCCCCATGAATCAGTTATTGGCAGCAAACTAATCATAGAAAAAAAAGAAAAAAAAAAAAAGGAAACCCTACCTTTAAATCTTTGCTTAGTTTCCCTGCTAAGGCAAGCAGCAGTGTAGTTTTCCCAGAGGCTGGGGGACCTAGAAGCAATGTCATCCTGAAAGAAATCACAACTTTCATGAAAAAAAAAGTCGAAAGGATCTTAAATTTCAATGCTCATTCTCAAACTTTTACTCTAATCTACCTGTTTGGCCTAATGATTCCACTGATACTGTGAAGAATTTTCAATGATCTCTTCCTATTTGGAAGAAAATATAAAAAGTTCAGCAACATCTGAAAGAACAAACACAAAAATTCATGAAATCCACTGCAATCTTATTCGATTTTGTTCATGAAATTTTCTCAGATACCTCAATCTTAAGGGTAAAGAAGTTAGCAATAGTGGGAATTTCATTCCCTCCCACATAGGCTTCTGCATTAACCTCCAAATTCTCAAACCTGACCTCAATAGTTGGCTTCTCTATCCCAACACTTATAGGGTGCACCAATGTCATCAAGAAGAAATCAGCAAATAAGAAAGAAAAGGGTAAAATCACATAAGCCAAAAGTAAAAAAACAAAGGTTAATTAATGAAAGTTCCCTATAGCTAACCCTTAATTATATTTTGATTCATAGTTTTTAAAAAATTTCTAATTAATTTTGATTTTAAAAATTTTGTAACAATAAAGATCCCTACAAAATTTAATTATTATCCCCACTCTCTATCTTTCTTTCTTTATATATATATATATATATATATATATATATATAACTTTGGGGATTGAATAAGTGAAAAGCTTTTCTATAGAGGTGACATATGTAATTTTCCCTAAAATTTGATATCATTGTCTAATATTTTCATTTCTAACGTTACGTGAAATTCCTAAAATAACAAAAAAGAAAGGCTAATTTCATAAAATAGTCAGTTTAATTAGTAGTTTGGCCATCATTATAGCCAAAATAACCCCAACATTTAAAAAACATATAAAATTATAACTTACTGAAAAATTACAAAATAAAATAATATTCATCCTATCGTACATTAATTTTAATATAATTCTCAATACATCAATCAACTTTATTCTATTTCTTGCATAATTTTAACCTAACTTATAACTTTATTTCTAGTAATTCACAAAATATAAAATTTTAAATTTTTTATTCAATCAATCAAATATATAATATATATATATAGAAGGCTTAATTTTTTTTTTTAATACCAGGCTTAATTAATTAAATTCTTGATGAAGTTAATTCATATGCAATTTGTATGATACTTCTTGGCCATGTTTGGCATGAGGACCAAAATAAGACCAAAACAGGACCAAAATGGTATTAATTTAAAAAACAATAATAATAATAAAAAATAAATTTTTTAAATCATTCTACACAAATTCAAATATAAAAAATATTATTTTTACTTTACATACTCAATAATTTAAAATAAAAATATCAACTTTATTTCACATTCTAGACCAAAATATTCAAATTGAGTATTTTGATTTAAGATGTGAAATAAAGTTTATATTTTTATTAAAAATTATTGAGTATGTGAAATAAAATATTATTTTTTATAGTAAAATTTGTGTAGAATAATTAAAATAATTTATTTATTATTATTATTGTTATTTTTTAAACTAGTACTATTTTGGTCTTGTTTTGGTCCTCTCGTCGAACGGGGCATAATGTACAATTTTCTTTAGATTTTAAAAGAATTTTTTAAAAAAAAAAAAAAAATTCTACCGGTCTAATCTGTTCTTGAGCTTCTTGAGGAACTTCTCATTATCCTCTTCTGAAATTCTGACGAGCCTCTCCAGCAGCATCTTCCTCTCATGGAGCTGCAAATTCTCGACGGAGACCTCCTTGACTCCCTGGGGTCCGGTGAGAATCCCCATGCGGATTCGGTCGTACGTCGGCAGCCTCTCCAGCGCCGCCCACCGGAGCGCCTTCTCGTCGTCTTCCTCCCTAAACGACGGCGAGAAGACGTCCCTGCTGCTCCTGCTTTGCCATGACCCGCCACTCCTTCGCAAGCTCGCCGCAATAATGCCTTCTCCCTCCATCATTCTGCACCCTTTGCCAGGTAGTAGAAGATGGCAATGGGACGAGAAGGAGAGGATCCCAACTGAACTGCCCCTTGGAGTGCAGATGCTCGCCCATATGTGCATATAATTCCTTCAAATTTTCAAGGGAGATTTTTTACAATGATTACTTCATTATAAAAAATTATATTTTTTATTATCAAAAAAATAAAATATTATATATACCACCTTGAAAAATTATAAAATTACATATTTTATATATCAATTTAAAAAAAAATTATAACTTAAATTACTGATGTTATTTAATAAATATAATTCTATTATGCATTATTCACCGGTATATAATATAAGTTTTCATCTTAATATATCGAATTTAAAGTGAATTTTATAAATAAATAATTTACAAAATAAATAATATTTAGAGTATAATATAAACAATTTAATTTTTAATATTATAATAATTTAAGATATAGGAATTAAAGTTTTAGATAACAAGTTATAGTTTTATGGCTTAGAATTTAGAGTATTGTGTGATTTTAACAAAAAATAGTGTAAAATTTATAATTTTATAAAATTTTAATATTATATACATAATATTTTATTTTTGATGATAAAATACGTAATTTTTTATATTTAATAACTTCTCCGTACAAATCCCTCAATTTTGAAATTAATCATATTAGTTTTCTGTTTTGAGATGACATACAAATGGCCCCACTAGCACAAATAAATTAAAAATCCAATAAATAATATTTTTATGACTAATTTAATTAATTTTAAAAGTGCTTCAATACTTCAAATAAATATAATGTTCATCTTGATTTAGTAATTAAAAAAAATTAAAAGCAATTAGGTCTCTCTAATTTGAATTTATATTCAACTATACCCTATTGATTTCTAAATTAACTAAATAAGTCTTTTAGATTGAAAAAAAGTGCAAATAATTTTTTTAATATTAATTAAAATAATTAATAAAGAATATATATTTTTCTTTAATTGACAGATCAGTTTGGATTTTATTTTCATATAAAATATTAATTTAGACTTTAAATTAGTTAAATTTGTCCATTAGTTGATAAAATATCCCTCATTGATTTTTTTTATTAATATCATGAAATATATTTGCACATACAGATATACCTCAAATTAGAAGATTTATTTAATTAATTTAAAAAAAAAAACTTGAATGCACATAAGTGAAAGTTAAAAGAACTCAACTGCATGTAGGCTAAAATTAGAGAAATCTAATTATTAAATTTTATCAACTTTAGAATAGATGAATTGAATATACTTTATTTCATTATTATTCTATATGTTTAGTTAGCATTAATTTTATTATTGTCTATTAATTCTACAAGTGAGTTGAGCAATTAAAAAATATTTGATCTTATTTTTATTTAATAATATATATATATATATATTCTTTTTACTTTAAGAAGTGAGAGAGAATAAGCTGGCAATGATATAAAAGTTATTAAAAAGTTATAATACAATACTTCTAATTAAAGTTAGTAATATTTAATAAATTATTTATAATTTTAAATGAATTTTTAAATATAGATTGTTTTATTTGTAGATAAAAATTTCATTAAATTTTATTTATAATTAAGTTCATAAATTATATTTATATTTTTTATATCTTAATTGGAAATGTTTAAATGGTTTACGTTTAGATTGAAATTTAAATTTATAGTCATAAGGAGATCGTTTGGTAAAACATTTTTTTGTACCTGTGTTTAGGTCCACCACGCTTGTTGCGAGTTGGAAGATTATCAAATTTATAAGTTAGTAATACATTAATACAATATTATTTATGTTTTGCCTTATACTTATCTTTTGAAAAAGATTTTCGTAATTTTTATTCTCGACAATATTCAATAAATAAATTCATGGCACATTTGACTCTTAATGCTAATGTATCAAATTTTAAATATGTGATATCTTCTGTTAAGGCTTTATTAATAAATGTGGTATATTCACGTTTATATTTTTCGTCTCAAGGGGTTGGTAATTTATTAAAATAGATTTGTGCCCAATGATCATATTGGGATACAGAAAGTTTTCAAACATATTCTATATATTTTTGAAAAAATTCTTAAATAAAACATATATTACCTATTTGCATTCGTGATAAAATTATTTCTATCCTTTTTATATCTTCGGTATTATCTAATGATCTTCCAACAAAAAATTCTAATAAAAATTTGCCTAGAAGAACTATGGCATCATTCTTATTTTTTTCTTTTTTAATTTTTTGAAATTGTGGAAAATTTTCAAAAGATTTTAATACTATAGAGGCTGATCCAGTAAATTTAAATGTTATCATTTCTAATAGTTGTTGTGTTGACATATATGCATAAATATTTTTTAATCCTTTAACTAATTATATCCATTGAGAGATATATTATTTTCTTTCTAAGATTGGGATTTTATCTATATTGAAAAGATATGGATCTTATTTTTGATATGGGTTATTTTGAAAAAAAAAATTCATTTATATATATATCATCAAAAGGATCTTCTTCTTTTGGCTGATAATGTTGATCAGCGTATTCATTAAAATATTAATAGGGTGAATTATGGTGAGGTTGACCATGTGGTCGTTTACGATTACTGGGTTCTCTTGCTTCCATATAAATTTCTTCAACTATTTGATGATCTTCAGATTGATGATCTTCAGATACATTATGATCTTCAGATTCATTATTTTTATTATCACTATTTGAATATATTTCATATTCAGGTGTATAATTATATAGATGAAATAAGTCTTCTTTTTCTCTATATATTTCTTGAATGGCTATAAGTTTCTCTGAAATTGGATTATTCAGATATTCTTGAATTTTTTCTTCTAGAATTTATTTATTAGTTAAAAATAAGTCATAATAATCTTTAAGAGTTTCACAGTCTTCTAATAAATTAATATATTCTATTTTATTAGAAATTATTGTTAATTTTTTATTTATTGGTACGTTCATCCAATGATAATATTTTTTATTATTATCATCATAATTTTCTTTAAGATTAAATGACTTTTGCATTCTAGATTCTATATTTTTTAAGTCTTTTTTTATTTCTATTAAATTGGTTTGATTTTGAATAGATATATTATCATATATTTCATTGATCATTTCTATTATTATTTTAAAATTATTTGTTAGGTTAGTTCCACTAAGCTCTTTTAAATATTATTTTTTATTTCTATAATACTAGATGAATTATTTTCTATATTTTCGATGAGTTCAGACATGGATTTTTGTTTAATTTTTACTGTTATTTTTTTGATCATACAGATGACATCTAAGATCTAGTGATTATAAGCATCTCTATAAACTAATAGTCTTAGAGAATTTAGTTTGTTTAGTACCTAAAATCGGTGTTCTTACCCCACCTTTTCAGGATTGTCACAGCAGACACTCCATCAAGCAGCATATCAAGCCTTAATCGGAAGTTAAAGAGGCAGAATTATGGAAGAACGTATGAGTTTTAACAAAACAGATTCAGACTACAGTTTTAAAGCATAAACTTAAAGTTTTTCGATCCTAAGTTGTCATCCAGATCAAAAAAATAAATAAAGAAATTAAGCAAACATAATAACAGAAAAAAAAATTTATTTTAACATTATAATACTTACAATGAGCAACCAGGCTCTGATACCAGAGAGAGAGATATATACATATATATATATATATGTAACCAATGCTAACACAAGCCAGAAGCTGCCGGTTTTATAGATAAAAAACAGAATCTACATTATTACCAAGTGTATCAATTATTATTTGAAGCGGACTTAAAGCATAATATTTCTTCAATTATTGTACTGCAGATGCTTTGATGCTGAAGTAAAGTGAAGGTGTTGCTGCTGATTTGATTTAAAACAAAGATTCTTTTATGACTGAAGATGCTTGCGACTATTATTGCCGAAAAATTGCAAAGAATCATCTCAATTGATCCTAGGCTATTAATGAGCTTACCCTATAGCGTAGGATCAATTGAATAAGTTAGTGGATAATAAATCACTATTTAATAATCATCTCAATTTTAATGCATAAAATTATAATTATATTTTTTGTAAAATTATGTAATTTTTAAGTGATCGGATCACTCATGTACATAATTTGGCCGTGATATCTATAAGTTTTGGAACCAATTAAATAATTCAATTCAATTCAATTCTTAGTTCTATTATTAAAAAAATTAGAACTAATTTAAATAATTAATTTAATATTTGACAATTATTAAATTTATAAATTTTACAATTGACCAATTAATGATATTTTAATTTCGTATTATTCTAAGTATTTAGTTAATGATATTTTTATTTTCTTTTATTAATACTATAAGTGAGTTAAGCAGTTAAAAATTATTTAAAGATAAGAGGGAATATATAGTGAGAGCTAAAATTTGTTGAAAAATTATAATAATCTTTTCAATTAAATTTGATAATATTTAAATAATTATTTATAATTTTAAATATTTCTTCAAATATAGATTGTTTGATTTGTAGATTAAAGGATTATAAATTTTTATTTATATTTAATTACATAAAACTGTAGTTAAAATTTTTATGTTTTGGTGTGATAATTAATAATTATTGCATAATCAATTAAATTTAACTGCATACAATTATAATCATATTTTTTATAAAATTATTAAAAATTTTGAAACTAAATAATTTAATTTAATTCTCGATTCAAATAATCAAAAATTAGAATTGACTCAAATAATCAATTTAATAATAAACATCTATTAAGATTATCTTCCATATAAAAAGCTATTATGATTATCAACTTTGTAATAAATAAATTAAATATATTTTATTTTATTATTATTCTACATATTTAATTAAAAGTAATTTTATTTTTTCTATTAATACTTCGAGCAGCTAAAAAGTATTTTATCCTATTTTTATTTAATAATTAATGTTTATTTTTGATATTTGTGTAAATATAAATTATTTCATCGGGACATCAAAATTTCATAAGATTTTATTTATACACATAAATTTTTAAAATTATAGCTAAATTTATTATGATTATATCACAAACAATTATAATATAATCTCTGAATTTTGGTAATTGTTTTAATTTTTTTAATATTTATTAAACATAAAAAAATTAAATTAAATTTTTTAGTGCATAAAATTATAATTAAGTTTAATTTTCATAATTTATATTTCACTCTCATACTTCATTAAATGCGTAAGTTTTGTTGTAAAAACTATTATGATTCATTAGCATATAATCAAAATTTTTTGAAATATATATGCGTGATAAATATTTTTGCAAATTTTGTTGAATCTGAATCATGATAATATTTTGAAATATATAAATTCTTTTGTACATATTTCATTATATAAAATTGCTTTTTTAATTTATTGCCAAACATTAGGTGGAACATTACTCGATATAAATTCAAACCGAGTTTTTTAGTTCAATTCTAATTCGAATATAAAAAAATTCAATTCAATTAAAATTTCAGAAATTTTAAAATTGTGCTCGATTCATATTCAAATTTTTTATATCATCACATATGACTACACTCCTCAATTCCATTTCCCACGTGCAATGCACGTGAAATCTCTGTTATCTTTAAAGTTAATAATATGGGTAATTTCAGTTAGGTCCTTTAAGTTTACTTGACTTGCCAACAAGTTCATAATTTTAAAATCATACCAGATTGGTCCGAAAACTTATTTCATAGATTATTGTGGTCCTTAATATTTATAAAAAGCTTTCAATAAGGTTCAATTAACCATCTTCCATTAAATATTCTGTTAAATTAAAATTTTAATTAAGAAATGATAAATTTTTTTAACTTAAAATTACAATTATACCCCAACTGGTCCTCGCATGTGCAAACACCCTGCTCGGGCGTCCGCGCGCAGGTAGCCAATTGAGCCGCTGCGCGTGCCGATGTCCGCGCGCGGGTCACAGTATTGCGCGAGGCCGCGTGCTGCGGTGACCCGCTTGCTGCGGCGACCAGCGAGCGAATGCGGCGCGTGCGGCAGCGCACGCAGCTGCCTGCGCTCGGACGCCAGCTGCCACACATTGCCGGCCGCCTGCGCGGATGCCGGCACGGCGGCGCGGCAGGCAGCCGAAGATCGAAAATATTAAAAGGGTAAAAAAAAGGTATTTTTGTAATTTTAACAGCGTTTAACAGCACTGTCACAGAAGGGCCACAATAACCTATAAAGTAAGTTTTGGGACCTTGTGATAAGTTTTTGAAATTATAGACATACGTGGCAAGTCGAGTAAACCTTAGGGGCCTAAGTGAAACTACACTTTAATAATAATACATCAAAGGATAAATTGCTTACAAATCCCCATAATTTAAGACACTTTTCAAATATTTCTTTTCCAAATTAGTACAAATAAATTGTAAAATTTTAAGTGATTTTAAATCACTATCAATACTGTATATCTATTACTTCAAAGATAATATATTAATTATATATATTATTCATTAAATAAGGATAATTTGTGATTTTTGAGTCAAGAAGTAATAAACGCAACTTAAAACTTGACAAAATAAGCTGCAAATGTGGCCTCGTTAAAACAATTTTTGGAAATATTTTCAATTCACAAAATATTTAATATTAACTTGTAAGAAATTTATACTTTTATTATTCGAAAAATATATATTATTAACTTTAGGCCCTATTTGGTTGGAGGTCATTTTGGTCATAATTATGACCAAAATAACTTCCAATTATTTTATTAAAAAAATTTTCAATCTCTATATATAAACTTTAATATAAAATATTCACTTTATATTTTATTTTACTTAATTTTTAATACATTATTTTTAATTTTTTTATTATTATTTTGAATAAAATAGTTGGAGATTATTTTGGTCATGGCCCGACCTCCAACCAAACAGGGCTTAAATTAAATTTCAAATCTACTGAAAAAAAAAGTACTGGGCCTTCGGAACTTTACAAAAAGGTCCTAATGGTTTTAAAATTTCTTTTCATATACAAAGATTTTGAAGGATGAAATTAAAAAAAAAATTAATCTTGACTTTTTCCAGCCAACCACCGCTCTCCCATTGATAACATTTGCCGATATACAAATCGATTAATGCAATAAATCTCCCATAAAAAATAATAATAATAAATAAATCAAAGGAGGGCATTTTGATTTGTTTTTATTTTGATATTATATTATTTAGATATTATTTTTGATTAATAATTCTATAATCTTATAAAAATTTATTTATAAATATCATTAAATCAGATGATTACTTTCTTTAAATAGCATAACATAACATAATATCAAGATAATATTAAATTAAACACTTCCTAAAAAATTTTCACTAACAAATACCCTAAAGGGGAATGTTTCATCAATTTTATTCCAATTTTGATCAAAATTGATCTGAAATTTATCAATTTCATTTCGTATAAGCCGAAACTCTCACATTTTTTAAATATAAAATGTCTTAAATTTAAATTTTGAATTAAAAATCAAATATCATAACATATATTATGCTATTCTGTCTTTAAAATTGAAATTACAGAAACTAACATTTTTAATTTACTAGCAAAGCACTACGGCAGCCCAGTTTTAAAACTTGTCCTTATAAATAAATAAAAATTGAAAATAATATAAAATTAAATTTTATAATATCATATAAATTTTTATTATAAAATACTTCATTTTATCTTATTTTTACATCATTTTCAATAATTATATTAATTAATTTTATTTCACCTTTCACATAATTTTAAATACAATTAATAAAATTTATTTTTTATTATATATTTATATTAAAATAAGACTATAAATTTTATATTAAAATTAAATTGATGATAAGTCTTCTACATTTTGAGTGATCTCATTGTAACTGATAAGTTTTATGGCTTAAAATATAATTAAGAAAAGATTGTGCAATCTTCCATATATATGTAATAATTATGCCAAAAAATAAATGGCTAATTAAAAGTTTATTATATAATTGTATTATATTTAATGCAGTACACTTTGCCAATTGCTTGGCTAGCTAAATTAGAATTCATTTTCAAATAAAAAAAATCAATTGGATGACCAATTCCGGGCAAGAAAGGTTAAAAATAAATAAAAATAATAATAATAATAATAATAATGTCTTTTTAAGCTAGATTTATTGCATTTTTATGTTATATTTTCTAAATTAATAAAAAAAATAATATGTAAATACTTAATTTTAGTTTGAAATAATATGTAAATAGTTTCTTCATATTAACAAATAGATTCAATGGAGAATATTTTTTTAATTAATGGATTAATTTAATTAATTTTAAAACTAAATTAATATTTTAAATGAAGACGAAGTCTAAATTGATTTAATAATAAAGAGAAATCTTTTATTATATATTTTAATTAATATCAAAAAAAGAATTTATTTGATTAATTTAGAAATTTATGCACAGGAATTCATTCAACAATGGACGTTTCCATCTCATTGTTATATTTTTATGTTCTGGATTTGGTTTTCTCGTGAAATTAGCAGGTGTTCATTGTTGGAACATTCTCTAACACTCTTAGTTGAACAGTTTTTCAAGAATATATCACCAGATCGTACTCTCTGTATTATTATGTCAATTCAACATTTAAGGCGATATGGAGGTGCACTGTCTAATTATCCTTTACAAGAATAGATACCAGACGTAATAGATTGTACCCATTATATCCTCTCCTCTCCATGTTTTTCCCTGCCTTCGGAGCACCCACAATGCCAATATTAGCCAACTTCAACTCCAGGTTCAACCGCCTTTCTAACCAAAGCATGATCCTTGTAATGCATTATATATAGCAATCAATGTAGCTTAAAAAGCAATAGATTTCCTAAAGATTGGTATTATCCCATTAGCAATTCAAACCGGTCACTATTCTCCTAAATGTAGCAACAACATATTTCCTAAAGATCGGTCGTAGCTTAAAATCCAGAAGATACCTTGGGGGCGTCGGCCAGTTGCGAGCGACGGCACACAGCGGCGGGCGCCGGAGCCTCCCAGAAGACATCTTGGGGCAGCCGGTTAAAAGAGATGGCACGCAGCGGCGTGCGCAGGAGCCGTCGAGACGACACCACGGGCGCGGCGGCCAGTTGCGAGCGACGGCACGCAGTGGCGAACTTGCTAAGGTTATCCCCCTCGCCGCCCGCTTCCGCAACACCAAGATGGGGGAATGACAACGCAGAGAAGAAAATGATCACGTTTGGCCCCATTATTTTATTCTATGTGTTGGCCCTTAGGCCTTCCCAAGAGGGGGGGTGAATTGGGAATTAAAAATAATTTCAAATAAATTGAACTAATTAAAACAATAGCAGGTAAAAAGGCGTACACAAATAGATAATTCAAAATAGATAAGAAGCAAGTTAAGGTTACAGCAAAACTAAATAAAACAGAGTGCGAAAAAGCAGATCGGTCA